>NMRA01001388.1:0-14294 GCA_002633005.1 Phoronis australis | reverse complement strand
TCTCTCTCTCTCTCTCTCTCTCTCTCTCTCTCTCTCTCTCTGCGAGACAAATACGTGACAGGGTTTAAGAAGAGTAGTTGCATTGTTTTTTGTCCATAATTCAAAACCTGTTTCAGATTAAAGTGTACGATTTATTTGTTATACATCTGAACATTAGGATCGCCAGTTGTTTCAAAGTTTGAAATTGATCTGCATTGGTATTCAATTTTAAGCTCAATTAAAAACGAGCACGGTTATCCGTTCATTTGAAATGATAACACACGATGAGATTGTTCTGCAAATAAACGCTGCTGTAAATTCCTAATTCACCAAAATGTTATCCTGTTCACAAGATCCCAGAGTTCTCCCCATGTGTTCGTTAGTAACGCTTATTATCCCACAACATAGAATTCAGTGACTTATGGATTTTGTAAATCAATTAGCGACTTAATTGATGCATAATTCCCAGAGCAAATAACAATATGCCGAAGGGTTATGAAACAGGCAATAACTGGCAAAATGCGCCATTAAAACCGTCGGCTGACGTGGAGTTTCAGATAATGATTTCGAAAGAACATTATTAAGACTGGCTGTGAAGTCCAAGCCGCAGTGTGAGCGCAGAGAGCTTACTGAGATGTAGGCGAAACAATGTTTACCCTGCTTATTTGACTACAATCAGGTCACGTGGGTAATATTGCATTTTGAAGTAAAAGCCGGTGAGGCAACGGGGAAGCCTCGACAAATCTCAGAAGTTAGAAAACTCTTCACACAGCTAAATCGACAAGCTTAACAAACGCGCAAGGTAATATAGGACCAAGAAAAATGTCCAAATATGGCTAACTGTGAAACACTATATCTCAGAAATGGTTGATTGGATTCATGTCAACCATTCAGATTATATTTTTATGCACATTAATATGTTTTGCTTCTGCAAGAGAGATTATCATAAATAGAACTTTTAAAATTTCCATGAAAAAATCAAGTTTTGCATGTAACGAAAACAAAACGGCAATTTATGAAACTGTAACATCGTTTTTGAGATTTTAACGTGAAATTGGACTGACTTGTTATTGTTACCGTTGTTTTGCTATGCCTTTCCTTTTATTAAGAATACTTCATCACGTGATCCAATTAATGACAGAATGGTATGACTAAGGAACGAGACAAATTTTGCAGACTTTCTACCTTCAGAAACTATAAACTTTTATCGAGTGGCTAAATGCACACTAGACAAGTCGATTAAGTTTTACATGATATTAAAGGGGCACCAATTCACTCTAGTTGGTCATCCAGTGAGGGCGTGCAAATTAAAAAACAGGCCACTCGACCCACGCTCATTCGATTCAATTTTATTCTTCAGCTTCAGTACCACCTAAGTGTACATGTATACCGTATGCGTTAAAACGATGAACCATGACTTCTAGAACCCACTGTAATCCAGTTTTTCAGACGTTGCGGAACCGCAGGGCTCCATCTGGCTACTGGCGGGAGATTGACGACTGCCTGGCCCCCACCGACGAAGAAAATTTCGCCCCCCTCCCCTGCCTGTGTTCATACACAGCAGCTGCAACTGAAAGCCCTGTACCATTTGTCAGAGAACCCAAACCTTGTCTATTAAAAGAAGGGTCTTGGCCGGCTCTCACAGTGATCCCGCTCTCTGGTACCTTTAGTTACTCAAACCACGAACTCTCTCTGTGCTTTACCCTCATGTCTCTAACGAGTGTCCCTTGTAACTGAGGTGATCAAGGACTCAGGGCCGTCTTCGCCATATCATAGGACCTGGGTACATCCGTACCCAGGCGACTTTGCCCGAATACATCTGCTCGTAGCTATAAAATGTGAGGTGTGCAGACAAGTACACGCCTACCATATACATGTACATGTACACGTATATACGTGTGTTTATCAGTGTGCCTACCGGCACGATGAAAAGGAAATGCTTGGTTACCATAAATGCGTACCCGTAACAAACAAGTCCATTAAGGAAATGACACTCAGTTGTTCATGATCATGATCAAGTCTATACTTAGATTTGTCATGACAATCTTCTTTTTAGTCCCACTATGGATTCATGCAGACCCAACCACTCCGCTGAACTCGCGGCTACTGAATTCATCTACTCTCTTTACAAAATTTGCACAAAGGTTTGACCCAATTTCCATATTTATGGATCACAATATCCTAAAATCAAAGCATTACGTGCATGTTTTCTAATAACGAATTTTGTTGGTTTCAAAGCTACCTTGAAAATTGAAAACCGTTTGTCTGTCTTGATACTGTCACTTCGTCCTATCATGACATTTCTACAGGTGTACCACAGGGATCTCTTTCAGGACCTCTCCTACACCTGTATGTATAATCTGTGTAAATGACGTCACTTTCTCCAGCAAGGCACAGTTTATCATCTAAGCAGACGACACATGCATGCTAATTCGTTTCCATATGAACAAGAATTATAACCTCAGCGATCAAACCGCCAGAATAAATAATACTCTACAAGATGTTTTTGCTTGGCTAAAAACCAATAAATTGCCGCTTAACACAAGTAAAACTAAACTTATGCTATTTCGATTTCCACAGTCAAAATCAGCGAAGCTGACATTACTCTAATCAAAATCAACAATCAGAAAAATTATTAATAGAGTTGAAAATTTCAATTGATAGGTATTTTTGTAGGCAATCGTCTTTGCAACAAGCATGCTCCGTAAATTTCTAACTACATTTCCAAAACGGTTAGCATTGACACGCCGTAAAATGTAGCAATTTCGTAAAATGTAACAAGTTGTTATGTTTTATCCAATTGTTACAATTTACGACTACTGCACATGCGAGAAATTTATCATTGTTACATTTTACGAAAGCGACGTCATATTTCATAAGTTTGCATGGTATTTGTCACATTGAAGAAAACGGTTCAAACACTTAACGGCTTCTTTCTCGGATTGTTTGAATGAAATTATGTCAAATGTGCCAGCTCAAATTTATAGATGTGTCCCTATGGGCTTTACATTGTTTTTTAACACGAATAGTTTCTTGGTATAGTAAAATGTTCCCCGTATAGTTTCAACTCCAAACAAAGGAGTTTCCAGGATCAGGTAACAAGTTTTTATGCGCCCACATATTTATATGTAGGTGCATTTTGCCGTAATCTCTGTCTGGGCGTCCGGGCGTCTGAGCAGGTGTGTTCCTATGGGCTTGACGACAGAGGACAACGAGTTTCGGACCAACCCGAATACTGCTGTGCCCCATAGTGGCAATATAATTTTTTTACGTTTGCCTCTGTATCTTTAAAAGTGCTCAATCGATTTTCATGAAATTTAATATGACGCTATCCTCCCGTTTCGGATGGATTCGAGGCATTTTGCAACATCTAATGGCCGTTTTTTACTATTTTCGAGTCTGTTTTTTATCGTCATCCCCTATATCAACTAAACCACTCTAAGGATGATTGTGAAAATTGGAATGTATGTTCTTACTATAAAGAGGACGGTTGATGATGATTTTCCGACGACTTCGACTACTGCGGCGCCACTTAGTGGCAGTTTTGTTTGCGCCCATAGCTGTATCTCCTATGCCCTCTTTACTGAATTTAAACGTGTATTTAAATGAAGTTGACAACGGAAGACGAATGCTTTCAGACAGATCCGACGAACGCTGTGCCCCCTAGCGGCAATTTCATTTTTCCGTTTTCCTCTGTTTCTCTGAAGTTCCTTGACTGATTTTTATGAAATTTGGTAAATAGCATTCTGTTAAAGAAGCAATGACAGATTTGACGTATTTTGCGCCATCTAGTGTCCATGTTTACTGTTTTCTAGTCTGTTTTTGGCTTCCGCCCTCAGTCCGGTCAACCAAACCACTCTTAGGATGCTTGTGAAAATTGGCACATACATGTATGATCTTAGTGTGAAGAGGACGGTTGACGATGATTTTCAAACGACTTCGATTAATGTGGCGTCTCCTAGTGGCAGCTTTATTTTTTTCGCCCATAGCTGTATCTTCTAAGCCCCTGCAGAATCTTTATTAACTTTAGCAAGTGTATTTACATGAAGTTGACAACGGAAGACGACGACTTTCAGACGCATCCGACGAGAGCTGTGGCCCCTAGTAGCAATTTATTTTTTCCCATTTTCCTCTGTTTCTCTGAAATTTCTCTGACGAATTTTCATAAAATGTGGTAAATCGCTTTCTGTTAAAGAAACGGTGACATTTTCCCGTTTATAAATGGATTCGAAGTATTTTGCACCATCTAGTGGCCATTTTTATGATACAAAAACATCCTAGAAGCACACCGTTTGCGGTGTATTCGTGGGAGCATTTCAAATCTCTGCGTTGCTCTTGTTTATTGTTAAAGCGTTCTTGGAATCTTTTGTTGGCGCTCACAGGTCGTAAACCAAGTTTGTGTCTGGCATTACTTTAAACACACTTCCCTTGGTAAGCACAACAGAAACAATGACATCGAATTTTGGCTAATTTTTATCATATCTCTTCTGGAACAAACAACCATAAAAAAGATTTTTAAGAAGAATTCTATTTCAGAAGCCAATTTGACAGAAAAAAACACCCGTTTTAGTCCACGATAGTTTGATTTATTTCAGCCAGTGTTTTATTGCCTTGAAGTCGTCGCTAATGCAGTAATTGACCTGCCCAACACTACACAAAAGGAGCGAGACGGATTACCACGTTAATTGCGAATTTCTTTAAGACATTGTAGAGGAAAGAAATAAAATCACACATTTATTTGCGGGCAGGTTGAAAGATATTTTTCCAGTGCAACAGCAAAAGATCGCCTTTGAGAAGGGTGAACCATTGATTTAAAAAAGTGACGGCATAGTCCCGTGTTTTAAACAGCTTAAAAACTCAAACAGATATCATTGTTCCTATGATGTCAAACCTGTCTGAAATAGTGGTGGTAACAGCGTGTATACGTTAAAATGGGAGGCCTAGCTGGGGAAATAGAACATATTTTGGCATTCTGAAAGGACATGATCATTTTGCTCAAACCGGCTCTAGGCCGATAGTTTAAAAGGGCAATAGTCCGGAAAAAGCTGCCTGTCGGCCTTTCGGACTATAAAAATATGCACTTTCTCTTTCATTATCTTTTAAGATAAAATATTAATTAAAATTGCTACTTTGTCAATGCTTGTTAGTGCGAAGCACATATAATTAAATACAGAAATTGGACATTCTACTATTAATGGCCGTGGAACTACGTGTCTCATGAGTCGCCGTTTTTGTAGTTAAAGCTCGCTGTCAACAACAGGCGTACATGTTGTAGTTGTAGGCATAGAAAGGAATTTGGTACCGAATATTAACCCTTTTGCGACATCGCATAAAAAGCGCATATTAAACATCGCTGACTTCGACGTTGGTCATTTTTGGTCCATATAACCCACTTTCAATGAACCCTAGTTCAAATCACTGTATTCTTCTTAGAATATACATGTAGGGGCCCGTTCGACATAAAATTGTTGGGTGTTTCGTATGATCCGGTGACCGCAGCCACAGCCGACTAGTCACCAGATCTCGAAAAATGTCTGCCTCCAGAGTGCAACTTAACGCTATTTTTCAGTGAACTTACACATGACCATGGAACCAGCCCCAGTTCTTTGAAAAGGATTGTTTTCAACACGAGACAAAATGGTAACACGGTGGGTATCCTCATGTAAGTCGCAAGTAAAAGATTGCAGTCTGAATTCAGTTCTTCGTGGCAAACTACAGAAGGATATAGTTACAATTACAAATAATACGTGTTTGTCGATAGTTCAAAAATGTTTGAAGTTGGCGCACGTCTAAACAAGATTTTAAATCTCAGCCTCCTCGTTTCCAAAAAGTAGGCCTACTCTGCATCCACAACAGGCAAGACGTTTCTCGCAATATCGTTAAAGCTGAACATAAGAACCCCATTAACATTTTTTTGACATAGCACCGGCTGTCCATTATGGGAAGCCCGGTGAAAACATAGAACCATAAATGTGATGATTTAGAAATCTTTGAGTGCCACGATATATTAGCACATTGCTCAACACGTATACTGTATTGTGTACATGTATATTGGACTGGGTCTTCGTTAAATGAATTCAATAGTAATAACACTGACGATAACGAGTAATAGTAGTAATAGTAATGTAACACTAATAAAAATGATTATGTGTTATCCAAAATCATGCCCTGTCAGCCAGCATTCCTATGGAAGATGTACAACTGTATGCGAAAAGTGCGGCCCAAAAGGGTGTTTTTTCTCAGCAAAAAATATTTTCCAAAATGTTGCCACTTTCGAAAAAATACTATCTGAAACCGTGCCTTTTCTGAATTTCTGGAACAGAACTGTGCGAAAGTGAATTTTTACGCAAAATTATTCTCTAAGTGGGTCCCTTTTTTGTCCGAGCCCACTCTCTAAATGGTATCCAAAAATTTCGGGCGGCACCCCTTGTCCAAAAATACTCGAGCACCCCCGGCCGTGTCAAATATCACTTGTTCGTGATTTTAGTCGTTTTCTCTGTAATATGAGGTTGGTTTCGTAAAATGTAACAATGGTACATTTCTCGCATGTGCATTCGACGTAAAATGTAACATTTACGTAAAATTTAACAACTGCATTTTGTGTAACATTATGGAGGTTCAATATTTGTGCGAGATTGAAACTTTTGCAGAAAAAAACTTTGATAATTGTTAACAACTCTTCGCTTCTTTTCACAAACAGAACCAACTTGCAGGGAAATCAGAACACTTCTTCTTGGGGACATATTTAACCAAACTTGCCTTCTTCTATCAATACAGACATGATCAATTGCCCATTTACTTTTACAATAACAAATTTTTCCAATTCCGTCAGTCACCAAGAGATCTTCCCAGAATAAGCAGTCAACAAACTACCGACCTACAAAGAAAAATTTGCGAAAATTCAATAAACAACTGTTATCCTTCCGAAATATGGAACAGACAAAATCGTCAGGCATAGTTTACATGGGTTCTTCATCTATTTAAAAAGTTACCTATTAAGCACCTACAGCTCTCAGTGCAACGTTTTATAATGTTAGATGAAGTAACGGTGATCACCTGTCTTACAACTTAGACATATGCTTTTCTAACCGAGCGGTTTCACTTGTATCCACAGTCTCTGTGTACAAATTTTTGTAAACTACATTAAACGTTTTTAAATAATCTTGCATTACATTTTACTTTTCCGTAAAGTACGTTTTCAGTTGTATATTGTTCTTATTAATTGTTATTATCTGTTTAATTTATTGTTACTCGGTGGTCTGCTTGTATTGGTCCCTGCCTTTGCTGGCCACCCAGTCGTATAACAATGTATATTTGTTATGGTTTAAAAATTAAAGCTTATTTCTCCCTTTCTCTACCGTAACGTCGCACCTTTAGGCCCATGGACCTATATCCGAAATAGTACCTTTTTCGCGACTTTTTTACCAAGTAGTTCGTTTATTGGCCAGGCCCGTAGCCAGACCGAACCCCCCGCAGAAAAGGTCCAGCCCCAGCCTATCCGTTAGAGATAGGATATAGATGGACAACAACAACAACATTGGTGCAGCTACTGGTACTACAAACTAAGATGAATTTGCTTCTGATTCAAGGCGCTTCCCGTAATCATCGGGCCCTACCCGGCCCCGGGGCCCAACTTCGTCCGAGTGGTGTTTGCGCATGACAGGATCGTGCAGATGATTAAAGGAGGCTTTACATGTACGTCATTTATTGGCACTGAGCATGCGTGGTTATTACACCATTATTGTCGAAATTATCGTTGGACAGATGGCTGAACGTTACACCTCTAAATTATGTGCGTAAGTTAATTCTTAGAAGCGTAAAGTAATTAATTATTTACGACTTAAAGAAATTATTTACGGCGTAAAGAAATTATTAGCGGGGTAAAGTAATTATGGCGTAAAGTAATTGTTACATTACGGCGTAAAGTTAGTATTTGCGGCAATAAAAGTTACTTTACGCCATTCAAAGTTTCTTTACGCCGCAAGTAATTACTTTACGCCGCAAATAATTATTTTACGCTGCAAAAAATTACTTTACGCCGTAAATAATTACTTTACGCCACAAATAATTCCATTACGCCGCAATTAATTACGCCTCTTACAAGAATTATCTTACGCACGTAATTTAATGGCGTAACGTTCACCAATTTGACCAACAATAGGGTAACAAGAGAGTCTAGAAGTGAATGTCTATTACTCAGCAGCGAAAGAGCTCTCAAACAGTAGTGTTGCGTGAATGTCTTAAAATCGACCAAGAAACAAAACAGCAGAAAATATGATTGTTATCTGCTATTTTGGTATTCTTGCTAGCTTAGTATGGTGACGTGCATGCATTTCAAATTTCGAATTGAAGGTGATCATAAAATGATTGTTGTTCATCCAATGCCCACTTTGATTGTGGATTGACATGCATGCGCGTATACACGTGTGTGCGTTTCCATTCTTTTAAATCCATTACACACCGACGGTAAGTTCACTATAGGTAGTCCTCCTTCGTTGCTCAAACATAGATCAGACATTTGACTACCGTGTGTTCTTGCACTGAGGAAACGAGCATGTTCACATTATTAGGAAAAAGCAGGTCTAGACCTAATAAAACTTTGGTCAATGAAGAAAGTAGTCCCTTGTCAATCAGTGGCAATGGTGCACACTGGCAGACTTCATACGAGCAACAAACTTGATGGAAGAGAAAAGATTTCCAAAGTTTCGTGTCACTACTCCTAAGGTTCATTAGTCGGACTGTCTGCTATTGAGTCGGAACTGACATAAATGAAATATTGCATTTGTGTCCATTTAGTAATCAATGAAAGGGTTGAATAGTTCTTAAAACATTGATTGCATTGTTTACAAATGAGCTCAGTTCCAATCGCTGTCAAATGTGATTCTTGAACCTAACTAACGACTCATTCTCAAGCAGGAACAACATCTGGGGCACGGGTCTGGGTTGCGGCGACCAACGGCTTTTTTTAAATTTAAAAAGACTGAATGGGACAAGATAACCTTCTAACTATATATTTAGTTTCGACTGGCCGTGAGCGCGGTTCCTTCGGGTGACGTAATAATTCATCAATATCCCTACTTCGTATACTTTTAAAAGGATAGCCCTAGCTGTGATGATTTCCTCCAATCCTCGTTCTGTCACCTGCTAATGAACCACTGGCGTCAATCTTCCAAATTAAAAGTATACCAAACAAGGTTTTGTCCTATTCCCAGATACTATAAAACAATTTTCCCATCTATGTCTGTGAAACAAAATAATGCTCTGTAACGGCTCCACAACTCTCTAAAGTTTTGAGGAAAATTAGAAAACTCCTTGCAAATTCTGCTAAAGAGGCAAGCGTGACCTACGCTTTTAGCGAGTTGCGCGGCATCTGTGGGAAAAGACCACCCACCAAGGACCATAATGTCCAATTCGTGAGGTAGTGAGTATGAATTCTTAGTTGATTCCTGCTTAATCTGACGCCAATAATGCATCAGCAAGTGAGAGAACGAAGATTGGTTTAAATCATCAAAATAGGGCTTAGAATCCTTTTTAAGGAAGGAATCAATTGAAAATTCATACATCCCATGTCACAGTTTGGACAATATAGTCCTTGGTGGGTGGAATTTTCCCTCAGTTGCCGTTTAAGTCGCAAACAGCGTAGGTCGCTTTTCCGTTTAGCAAACTTTGGAAGGAGTTTTCAAAATTTTCAGCAAACTTTTGTAGGTTTTTCATGGTTACAGAGTATTATTTGTTTCAGAGAACTGGATTAGAAAGTCATTTTTAGAATCTGTCAATAGGCCAAATCCGGGTTTGGCATCCTTTTAAAAATGCAACAGACACTTAGTTTTTCGTATTCCTAAGACATGCTGGCAATTTCATATGCGTATGAAATCAATAGTACCCGGACGTTGTTTTCGATATACTACACAACTCAGCGCATCTAATAACCGAAGTATCGTTTACTTTTGCATGTAAAAGTATAATCATTAAACCTGTGTTCGAAGTTTTAGATATTTTCGTTGTAGTTATCCTGCAGAATAGTGGGCTGTTCCCTTTTCCAGCGATGTAAGTAACACGCAAAAATACAACCAGATAAAACTTTCGTACGAGTATGTATAAGCACGCCTGATTTGAAATTTTGGCGGAAGGTAACGCGAGAACGTTCTCTATCTGGGCCACATTACATAACCGAATTTGAGTCCTATTCTTTACGAGCAACCGTCGCGGCATCCTCATTTCCGTCTCATCTCAGGAAGATAGAGCTGAGAGTCATCGTTGCGTATACAGATTTCCCTTCCCTCTAATTAAGCTGCGTCAAGGGCTTTACTGAAACTATACCGGGTCGATTTTTGCAAAATATCAAAGGTCCACCGTTCCAGAAATTCGAACCAACCCCTGCGCAATGCTGGCTACGATGCTGTTGGCGCATATAAGCACAGTTCTGCCCACACGCCCATGGACCTAATGGCGTGGCAATACGGGGAATTTTTTAACAAGTTCGTATTACTTTATACCGGTAATGGGCACGATGACCTGGTACAGAAATTGACTAACTTTGACTAAACCAGACAAAACAGGCCTTAACTCTTTTTAAAATTATAGGAGATGTGTATTTTCATCAAAAAATACCATGGAATAGTCAAGGAGAAAATAAATTGCCTTGGTTTTGATGGGGTTGGCCTGCCTTTCCAAGTTCATTAATATCGATCGCCCAATTCGTTGTGATAGCAGTAATCAGAACCCATTGGCAAGAAGCATTCTGAGACCACCCAGTTATTCTAAGATGTCATTCATTAGGTCGTTCCTATGGGAAAGAAATGCTCTTTCAATTTACTGGTGAGACAAGACCACCAATGAAACCTCTGGAAACACTTCGCCACTCGGAGGAATTTTTCACGTCTCAGGCTAAGTAGCCTAATGTTTTCTAGTCAATAAAGATCACGACCGAACCACTAAAATCCAATGTACTCTTTAAACAGAACCTGCATTTTCGTGATCACCATTAACTCACGAGATAGTTGCGGAGACCTGAGACTAATCCAACTACTGTGAAGCCCTCTGGTGGCAGTTTTGGTTTCTTTGTGTTTGCCTTGATCAGACATTTCGGAGTTCCTTCCGTTGGTGAATGTTCTTTAAATTTGGCAAGCAATTTACCACAACGTAGACAACAACACCTGCCCCGTTACAGACAGGTTTGACCTATTTTGTGTCCTCAAATGACCTTTTTATTTTCGTTTATCGGTGTTCTTCCTTGTCTGCCTCCCGATCCTCCATTGTGAAAGGTGTCAGGCGAGCTCCCAAATTTTGGACCGATTGGTAATTTACAGGGGATTCCCTAGAGGCTATTTTCCGTTAACTAATATTACTTACTCCCCTTAGAGGGAATGTTTGAAATAATGATTATCATCTAGTGCGCTGTAGCGATGCATACAGTGGGCGCTAATCAACGTTCTGCGTTCAGTTGCTCTTGCGGTCTGCTGCTTGATTTCGCAACGATGGGCTGTTCGAAATTTCCATTTTACACAGCGCGTTAACATTAATTTGATTGACTGTAATGCTAAACTAGTCTGTTTGTCCACGTGCGCATTCCAAAAAGACTTCGGTCACATTTCACAAATGGGACCTCTGACGATGAATAGAGGTTAGCATGAGCGACGAGATACATGTATACCGCCGCAGTGACAATTAAGGTAGATATCTCACTAGTTAGTCCATTTACAATACGTAGTGCCTAACTTTTATAAGAAAAATGACTGTCCGTGATATTCAATTAAAGGAAATTAAAATCGTAGCTTTTCAGGCAAATTAATCTATTGTCTTCACGTCTTTGAGCTTGGGTTTGTTGACGAAGGCAATCAGTATTAAGCAGTCTTCACTTTTGGAATCATACCTCAAGGGACGCAATGGTCTTAGAAGCCTGTACAGATGTTATGCCCCAAGAGACTTCATCGGATGTGTGAAAAATGCAAAATTACTCGGACAACTTATTTCTTGAATGTATATAGCTTCAACCGCACATCTACTTGGTCGTCACACTAATATCAAGTTATTCTAGCCATGATATGACCGTCACTCGTACTGTGTTCATAGAGTGGTGTTGAAGTGCAGACACAGAATTACGACAAAGTCTATTATTTTCAGTTGATTTTCTAGATCGTGTTGGATATCACATCCGCCATTGACACGGTCTATTCTATATCGCAGTACTCGTAAAATAATCGAAAACGAATGATCAAAGGATGACTAACGTTTTAATGGACGCAAAGACATGGCAAATCGGAGAGCTTTGGATATTCATGTAAACCCTTATACATACGAGAGCATATCGATGAGGGAAATCTGCGATGAAATTAGCTTCACACAATATTTGAACTAGCGAGATGCGGGCTTTTGCAGTTGTGTCAAAAGCTAGCCACCGGCCATGTATGGGAAGTTGATGGCTTAATTCACTGTTAGTCAATTGTGACTTGAAGTCTAATGGCCTCGGAACCAGAGACTATTCCGTTGAACGGCCTGAACCACAATCTGAGGAAAAGGCGGGTTCAGAATTACATTGTAATGTGAGTAATTTTTATTTCATTTATCTTCCGTTTCCGCTTTTATAAACTTGACCTATTCCCTTGAAGTATAAAATCCAATGTTTAGCATGTAGTTGAACAAAAGTTACACACTGCCAACTAGAAGCTATTGGGGATTTTTTTAATCAGTGCAGAAAACTCCTACGTGAAACGAAATTCTTTAACCATGTTATGCAAGTCATGGTCATGGAGAATGAGTTGATAGCCTCGGAACAAGAGACTATTCCGTTGATCGGCCTAAACCAGGAAAAAGTGCGTTCAGAATTACATTGTCCCGGCCTGTCAAATAAACGTGTGTATTCATCGTGCACAAAACGTTTTAGCTTCAACGCCCGTTTTGTCCGATTTTCACTTTAACCATATACATGGAGTAATGTGGCTCAAGGTTTGAGAGAAACAGCACTAGGACCTCGAGGCGTAGCTCACTCACCTTCAGGAACAAATCATGAAATCCCCTCGGCATATCAGTCGTCCAATGCACAGAGCTGTGTAAAATAATTGCGAAATGTTTTGATGCCTGCTCACCTTCTGCCTTTGTCGGGGTTTGAAACGGGCACACCACTTCTTTTGACCATGGATGTCTAGCGATGCCAATTTTCTCAGTCCCACCAAAAACGCCACACTCCTATGTTTTGCGTGTTTTTTTTCCACAGAATTAACTGATATTACGTGGGAACGGTCAAGAGTATTCATTCCATTGTGTATCAGACCCAAAGCACACAGGCGGGCAAACAGATAAACAGACAGGCAGATAATTTGCGTAGAAGAAAGAAAAGTAGAAAGAATTACATAGTTGCGTGAATATGTAGAAAGTTACGTGCCTGTACGTTGTAGGTGAATGAATATACAGTACACGTGGTAGACTGGAGGTAATAAGGTCTATAGAGTGACAGGCAGGTAAAAGGACAAATAGCGCTTAAATAAATAGACGGACAGACAGATACATGTAGAGTTGATAGTATAGTACACACAGCAAAAATTTGCAATTTCCAATGAGCAGTAACTTCAACAAGTCTGATAAAGCTTGCTACAGTAACAATCCGTTCGTGTATACACTGTAAACAATATGAGACTAGCGTTTATGAAAAAGAAAGAAGTCACAGTGTATCTATATTAGATATGCAACTTGTGGACACGTTAATACCACCAAGTTTAATCAAAAAGTCTGCAATAGTGAAGAAACAATGACAATTTGTGATGGTATTGATATGAAATACAGACCGAGAGACATTCACACCACACACACTCACACGCTAACAAACGTGTTCCAGTTAATCAAGATTTCCATGTTTTGTTTTTGGGAAAATACCTTTTTCAAATATGAAAACTGCGATAGCGGTTACTGGTTCTCGTAATCGACGGGAATAATATTTTTGGGTTACATGTAGCTTAACAACAGCATCATGTAACTAATAGGGACTGAACCTGGAGTGTGTCGGAATACATATTGATTACGTAATTAGTACAGATAGTTCCATTTTAAGTTGCCCAAAATTTGTGCATATTTACTTTAAAACCATGGGGTCAAACTTGTTTACATATATAAACTGACATCAAGATCTATTTTTAGATGATGTTTATCACCTTGGTTTGGGGTCAATGCACTCTAAAGATTCTAGAAATTTGTGAGAGCAAATCGTAACAGGCAATAATATGATTGGATAAGATCATGTGTTTTTATTAGTCAATTGTTAAATTAGTACATTATTTCAATTTGGGCTGAAGTTTGCAAAATACTCTGATGGGACTTAGTAG
>NMRA01001387.1:0-20184 GCA_002633005.1 Phoronis australis | reverse complement strand
TCTAGTGGCAATTTTAGTATTTTACATTGACCTCTGTATTTTCATAGGTCTTCAGGTGTATACTTTGTGTTACTTCGTGACTATGAAGGAAAAGTTCCAAGTAGAAATTTGTTTCTGGCATTCTAATGCTGTGCAAATCTCGTATGTTGGTAAATTTGTTTTTAATTCTATGTTTCTGTGGTGCTTTAAGCAACTGATGTATAGGATGTGCTTGTATTATGAAGATCACTCTCATTTTGCCCCTAGCCTATTGAGGGGACAATGACCATGCCTTTCCATTTTGCAAAGTACAACATACTACATATATGCCCTCTACTGGCCACTTTATGGTACCAATAAACAACCCTAGAATGATACCGTATACGGTGCAATTGTGGGCGCATTTCAACGCTCTGCGTTGCTCTTGTGTATAATGCATTGTGCCTACATAATGGTTTCTTATGTCATAGTGTCATCAAGTGCCCCTTTTTGATGACAAATGAGCGTTACCACCAATGTATCATTTTTGGATGACTATGCCCTGATGGCAGTACACTATAGCATTTCGTTTTCGATACTGTCCCCTCGAGTGAGTGATCGGAAACAAATTCCAATCTCAAGTGTATGACCCTCTGGGACACTGAGACAATAGCTTTGTGTTAATATTTGGAGTCCTCCAGCCACTGGACGATCATGGAATTTTTTAGGTAGATTACTGTTTTGTTCACGGTGTATTTAGTTTGGGACTTTCAAATATTGTTGGTTCAGGTAAGCATGATGGCTGGTTTTATTGTTAATTTGCTGTGTAGATTGTTTTAGTTAGGTTGTGTTTAGATTGATTTTGAACTGGTCAGTCATAAGTTCATAGTACTCTGTTATCTACTGATGTGGTTTCTTGCTGGTTCTGGTGAAGGGGTGCATTCTGTCTACAGATTAGTAAGTAATTCCGTTTCACAGGTCATTGGTTTCCAGGTCACAGGAAATTTCAAGGCAGCGTGTGATGTGATTTAATTTTGAGAGAAAATTTCTTTCCCGCTAAAAAATTAAAGGTTGTAGACATTTTGTGAGATTGGAAGCAAGATGTATTTTTATCCCTCTTCCCTTGATGTCATGCTGATAACCTGCTGCTGCACAGCAGGAATTCGTGTGAGGTTTGGAAGACCTCATGCGGGTTTTCCAAGCATAAGGCTGTAAACCTTAGGCCAGATTATACAACCAGATGGCGATTTTGTCCCACTTTTCCTGTTCGGTTTGGAAATGCGGAAGTGACCCATTGAATCTCTAACAGTAACGCCTCAACGCGTTTGATATGTGGTCATCAATTTAAGTTCACTTGCTGGTACAGTTTGTTTGGTTGTCACTTTGGAATTGCAGATGCTGAAGAGATTCAAGGAGCAGAATTTTGAAGCAGGAGTTGATTGAGGATATCGAAAATAGTGCACTCAAAATGGGTTTCACAAATTTTCAGGGTGTTCGTGACAAATGGTGCGTGACTGTTTTCATGACTCCAAGTCAAATTGCTGTTGTAGCGTCCTTTGTTACTGTGGAGACAAGGGTCCGCAATAAAGTTTACCCTATTTTAAATCGTATCAGTTAACTTTTTTTTATTCTGGACAGGCCAATGAGGTACAATTAGCAAGTGAAAAGAGACACCAATGCTTATTTACTTACTTTGCTTGGGTGTTAAAATGTGAACAGGGTGTCTATGTTTGAGACAGGGTGTCTTGGGCATTCTCTAGATGAAGGCCTACAGATATTAAGTGAGTTATTGCATTGTATTCACTGTTAGCGTATGGGCATTCTCTAGATGAAGGCCTACAGATATTAAGTGAGTTATTGCATTGTATTCACTGTTAGCGTATGTTGCGAGTTCCTGTTTTCTGTTTTTCAGAAAGCCCGACCTGAGCAGCCGGTTCCCGAGAATCGAGGACTGCGCTCACTTCCATTATGACCTGATTGAGATGGGCAATATAGACGTGAGTATGCTTAATTAGGGATGCTTATGAACACCTTGGTTTTTGTTTGTCACTATGGTAACCACAACTAGGCCATAGGAGGCAAGAAGGGAAATTAAGAATTGGAGATTTTTAGAATTAGCAACTGTGTAAGTGTAGCATGGGAAGGTGAACATTTAAAGTGGCTTATAAGTCTCTCTTCCATCAAGTTCATGTTATGCCAATCTGCCATGTGGTCACATGACTGTATCTTTTTAATAAAAATTAAGCAAAAAAAGAAAGGTACAACCATAGCTAAGCAACAGTAAAATGTCCAATGTTCCATAGATATAAATGTTCAAGGTTACATCTCAAAAAATGTTGTTATAGCTGTCAAATATATTACTTTGTTTGTGTATTATGTAATTTCTGATTTTTTTAATAAAAATATTAAATACCCTGTTTTTGGTAGCCCTTCACAATTGGAACATTCGTAACAGCATTTTGGAGAACAGTGCGTAAAGTATAGTATCTGAAAGTAGTTTCATTTGAATCTGAACTATGACATTCTGAGGTCCAATTTTGAACTTTTTTCTAGAATCTCAACTTTTGAAGTTGCTGTATTCTTATTTATTTGCCATTTTTGGGGGATTTTAAATTATTCAGAATCGAAGCTATACACGATTTTACGAGTTTTCACAAAAGTTTTCAATTTCTCTGGCATTTGATCGGCAATGTTTCAGATTTCTTTGGGAACACCGATTGACTTTTTCCGTGATTTTGTTAGCGAATGTAGGACACATGGCTTTGGGGATTTTTTGTATCCAGATCAAAGATGCCTCTTAAGTTCTCTAGTTTCAGCTATGTTTTTATAAGTATAATTAAGTCGCCTTGTTAAAGAACCATTGCTGTATAACTCCTCAGAAGGCACTTTGTTGTTTATGGTTCTTCTCCTGAGTTGGTCTACAATGAGTGTTAAATATTGACATTTCGAGATGCAAAATGGGTGTCACACCGTCTAATCATATTGAAATCTAATTTTTCATTTTAATTAAGTCACATCGATTCCAGCTTCAGTTTCAATTTTATTCTTTTTTTACTTTGAGTTGCCTTTTGTGTGTTTGTAATTATTTTTGTCTAGTTTACTTATGGTTGATGACTTTCTATTACTATTTTTAGTTTTTGGCTCTCTTTAGGTTCAAAATAGTTAATGCCGGGTTAAATTTCTCCAATTCGCGAATGGGAAAAATGTATATTTTGCTCATGGCCGAAGCTTGTACCAAATCCTAGAATTAGGCAATGTTTGCCTTGCAGAATTCAAAAATTATGATCAGCGACAAACGATTATTAACCTCGATTTTACACACTTGGGGACGCATGATATTATTTCATTGGCAACTATTTTTGACTGCTTCTATTTTCCGACTACAAATCACAGTGTCTGATATTTGAAAAATATGATGAATGCTATAATCGCAATCTTCTGGAAAAGGCAAATTCAATTTTGGCTTGAATTTCGATGTCCCAGATTGTAGAGGCTGTCCAAATTGGGGGAATTTTTACTATAATTGTCTGCTAGATGAATGCCAGCCCTGTAGTTGTCTGATTAATCCGACTTCATTATGAATTGTGTATGAAGCCTCTGTTTGCTTAAATAATTCAGATCCTTTGGCTGTAGAGACTTTCTCATAATTCTGTTGATTTCTTATTGGTCACCAGGTCTAAGTTCCGTAGACCCAAGAAACTAACGAAAATGCAAGATCATGCTAGACTTCAAGAAATACCACCAAAGCACTCTAACTAGATTCGCAAATTTCTTGTGTCCATGGAATGTATGCCAGCTATATGTGAGCATGGTACTAGTCTGTTATTAGCCAATATTTATCAATCCTGTGATTATAACTTCTGTCATTATATTACAAAATCACCTGAAGTCTTTTTAGAAAGCCTGCAGTGTGAATCTGTTGTCAGAGTCTTAATTTCACTTTTCATTCTACTGGCAGTGCAGAGTCATGTTTTCAATGAATTTTTTCTGCAGAAGAGTTTGTTGCCCGGTAACACAGAGCTTGAATCCACTCAGTATGACTTCCGTTTTCAGTCAGACACAGACAATAATTTCCTATTGGCTGTAGCGCGCAATGCATTTTCATACATCATGTTTAAGATCATGCATGATGATGACCTTGTCGTCTGCCATTGTTGTGCTCAGATAAGTGTTCAGTGATGATAGATTTGGCTGTTTTTGTGAAGACAACAAGTATCTCTACTTGTCTTTGGATTAGTGGCAAGATGGCAAGTATGTCCCTTTTGACCAGCCTGACATTCTCTTGGCCTTTGATTTGGGCTTCCATTTAGTTACATTTGTATTTCATGCTTAGGGGCTGCTGTTTTCAGCATGTCTGGTGACATGAAAAGCCATGTTACCTGAATATAGTGTACACCAAAGCAACAATTTCAAGTGTCACTGAGTGTTTCTCACTAGTTTATGAGTATTAGCCCAGGTATACTTCAAGAGGAGCATTGTCTGCGGAATGTTGTTTAGTGTAATGACCTGTTCCTAGAACTTTTTATTTTAAGAATATATTTCTTTCAATATATAGTGTTTTTATATTTTCATTCTCTTGCCTAACTGAAATCACCATTGTTTTGAATGTCCTGACCTCCAGCAGTTATAGTCCACATTCAGTCATGTTCTATTGAAGAACTAATCCGCACGGCTCATAAAATTCCCATAATTCATAGCTTATATTGACATCCTGTCTGGCTGGCCGGCTTTCATCTCACTGATGACCTTTACCCTTTACAAATTTAGGCCAAACTCTGTGAGCGAATTGAAGACGGGGAGGAGCCAAGCTTTAACGTCTGCGTCACGTGCGGCTCGAGTTCGTGGTACATACGACGCACGTACGAGAACTTCCGACTGTTGGATAAACAGCTACACAAATGTATCTATGATCGGAAGTTCAGCCGACTGCCGCGACTGAGGAAGGAGGTTGCCGCTACGTCAGAGGAGGAGCTGAAAGAAGTTGAGCAGACACTGGCCACGTATTTGAAACGTTTCTCCACGCTGACAGCCGTCAACAATACAGTGAACTGTGGCCCAGTACTGAACTGGCTTGAGGCATGTGGGCTTTTATTAATCTTATATGGTTGCCATGGGGAGAATCTGAATATATGTCAAAGTGCACGTCACATTTTCACAGAATCTCTTTGGAAGATGGAATACAGCCTTCTCATCAAGTGACTTCAGACCAACTACCATTTTTTCACTTTGTATTTGTTATGCACAATATATGGTCAGTGAACATGAATGTGAAACTGAATGTGTGAGCCTGTGTAAACAGTATTGTGACTAATCCTTTATGTGTTACCATACATTGATCATTGCTGTTCTGCCTATTTGTATGCAAATATGGAACTGGGCCATCTTCGAAAAGCTCTGCACCATTATTAAAAATTTTAAGCCGTATTATGTGCTCATTTTCATGTTACGCAGAGTTTACATCGTGTGATTTCCCATCCTATTGTTGTCAGTTTTCAAACATATTGATAGTAATGGATAGTGAGGAATGAAATTGGATGGTATGACCTGTGGTCACAGCTGTATTATGACTATGATAGTGAAGGGAAAGGAAACATGAAGAGTGTTGACAACACTAGGCTCGGTAACAGTGATGTCCTTAGGAAACAGTGGCAGGTTATAGGCATGTCATTTAGTACTGTTACAAGATTCTCTCTTGTGCAAATAGAGCATTGTGTTAAATTCTCATCTTATGGCATAAATGTGCGGGTGTTGTTTAAAAAGTATGGGAATGAAGCCCTTCCGGGCCCCTTCCCATCTCTACACTGGATAAGGCATTTGGTATCAGTGAAGCCGTTTGGACTTAACTTACCTTATCCTCATTCTAGATGGATAACCGAGGTAACCAGCTGATGGTACACGAGGACTCAGAGATCAACATCCCAGGTGTGGCTGCGGCTCACGTAGTAAAAAGGTACCAAGGCCAGTCATATGATGAACTCAGTCTGGACGTAAGTTGTGCTACTCCTCGTCTCCCACGTTAATAATGTCATCTCTTGAATAAGCCTGTAATTCATGGTTATTGAAACTGTTCTTGCTGCCTCAGTTGTATATTGCAGTGCTGACATCTATAGTCTACTCAAGAAGTTACAGTGTTTGGACTTTTCCTCCTAGATGCATCTGCGGAGTTCCAAATTTGCGCGTCTGTATAACAAATAAACTTATGTCCTTTACCGAGTGTCTGAGATGGTTTCAAGAAAATAAGTTGTTGGTGGTATAACGTTGAGGTGAATCAAATCCGATTCTCTTTCTAGGTGGGCGACATTATTTCTGTGATTGACATGCCGCCACCTGAGGACACTACCTGGTGGCGAGGAAAGAAGGACTACAAAGTAGGCTTCTTCCCATCGGACTGTGTCGAAGTGATTTGCGACACCGTGCCGCAGGCAGTTATATCCCTACATCCGTGTACTCAAAAACCAGGTACTGCGTGAGAAGGCTCATTACAAATTCTTTTGAATTATGGGAGTGATGAATGAATTATGGGAGTGATGAATGAATTATGGGAGTGATGAATGAATTATGGGAGTGATGAATGAATTATGGGAGTGATGAATGAATTATGGGAGTGATGAATGAATTATGGGAGTGATGAATGAATTATGGGAGTGATGAATGAATTAATGAATGAGTGAATTGCTTGACTTAAAAAAGACTAAAATTTGGTCTTACGTTTCACACAACTATTTCAAAAAAGCTAATTTAACTTCACTAGAGCAAAAGTGCAAAATCTCTGAGAATATGTGCATAACTGGTAGTTACTGAGATACTTTCTACAATTTGTGTCTGTATTGCAATGCGCTCATAATAACTTGACTAAACCTTTATTGCAAGCGCTCATAATAACTTGACTAAACCTTTATTGCAATGCGCTCGTAATAACTTGACTAAACCTTTATTGCAATGCGCTCGTAATAACTTGACTAAACCTTTATTGCAATGCGCTCATAATAACTTGACTAAACCTTTATTGCAATGCGCTCGTAATAACTTGACTAAACCTTTATTCAGCAACCGTGAAGTGGGAGTTCAAGACCAAATTACTTTATTAAAGGAGAATGTCATCCAAGAAACAACCTGTTTTGTATCAATTTAGATCGAGTAGTTCTACTCGATAATGGCACGTTCGGTTGCGTTACCTGACGGCAGACGGAGGTGTTGAAATTATCCAATGACGTCATTGGTTTTACACGCAGTCTGTTCAGCAGTTCATAGCACGGGTTACTGGTATCAGCTTATTGCTTGAATTCATTGTTTAACACCAATAAATCATCAAACTTCATTGTAAAACCCTAAAAAAACTTGTTGATTTATTTCACTGTTACGGATTTATTAGTATTTGGACACACCGTAGCCTACAAAGTTCGGCAGGCCAATTTACCAAGGTCAGTAGCAGGAGTTTGGAGTCTGTTCGGAGATAAATTCGAAGTATTTTTCCGTGAAATACAGACAGGAGAACTTAGCTCTGTGTTATTTAGACTTGTGATTTTTTGAGTTCTAATCACACAAAACGCTTGTTGTTCCGGTCAGTGGCTCAGAACCCGATCAGGCCCGTCGCGACCGCCGGGACTGGCACGAACATAAACTAGCTCGAGTTGGAAACTAAACCTCCAGTCACGAAAAGACTATAATAGTGATCCAAAGAAATAATGTGCACATAATTATTTATGTGAATTAGCCACGAAACTGAAAATCTACGTACTTGTCGGGGGCCGCACAAACCGTCAGGGCAAAGGTTGTACAGTAACAATGATTTGAATAATGTATTTGTATTTCTAAATAAAGATTCCCCTAACATGTGACCATAGCATATGAAATCGAGTAATTGTTTCACAACAGCTTTCTGTCAGCAAACACTGAATTAGCATGCGCTCACACGGCCTCGGTGCCCAGTCAATTACTTTATTGCATCTAAAGCCGGCAACGCAGTGGTTTATTCATTGCTGGTTTCTCAAAACCACAAATACAGGCATTGCAAATTGTATCTAATGAGACAGACTTTGTTTCAGTTTTATATAAGCATTGGTTAAGATAGCAATAATTCATTTTGAAATGAATAATAAACGTCAACATTACAACTTGCCTGGCACCAATCCCAACTTAGTCAAGAGCTATCTACATGGCAACTTGCCTGGCGCCAATCCCAACTTAGTCAAGAGCTCATGCGACGAAGACTTCACGTGTCGGATAGTTAGGTTTCACAGGCTATCAGCTCAAACCGGAATACACTGATCAAGAAATACTAGAGGCGCCGTGAACATGCACAGACAACGGAAAGTATGAATAGTTCTATGGTAAGCCGGAATTCGTCAGAGAAATCACTGTCGACGAAATGCCGGCCACAGACACGGAAATGTTTCACGGCCTCATACTTGCTATTAACAGCATACCTTTCATTCTTCACTACCGCGAGCCACTTCCTAAGCATTTCTGGCTCGTGAGGAAGTCGAAAAAATGATATACCCGCTTTCTTCGCAGCTTCATAGTTCGGACAAGCGGGAACGGTGCACCGCAATATAGCGGCATTCACTCTTCAGACGAACCACTGACGTCGCGCCATTTCTCACCTTCCTCATGGGTTAACGTGACACCTCTCAGCGAGGGAGCTCGACTGTATAAGAGGCAATGTGGATATAGACCGACTAAAAAAAAAACTAATTAAATCGGGTGGCATTCTCCTTTAAGTCTTTTATGAAACAGACAGGAAGTGTATTTGTTTGGCCTGAAACTAACAGACAAGAAGTGCATATTTTTGACTTGATAAAAACTGAATGAAATTGGTTAATAAAATACTCTGAATATCTTCCTTATATTAAGCTCATATTTTTGTTTTCTCTGTGACAATAATTCTGTGTTGTCTTGCAGTGCTAAGAAAACACGGTAAAGTGATCTCATTCCTGCGCACGTTCTTCTCGCACCGTGTGGCGCGCAGCACGCTAAAGGAGCGCGGCATCGTCAAGGAGAGAGTGTTCGGTTGTGACCTTGGTGAACATCTGCTCAACACAGGAACAGACAGTGAGTGCACATCTACTATCAGATCATGTGACCTAGTGCCTGTCTGCTATTGAGTCGTATGATCTGGAGGGGTGTTGTATTTTAAAACAATCAAATTTATTTTTGCGGTGGATTTTTTCTTTTTTCGAAGGTGACGATTTATGAATGTTTTTGTGGATTAATAATATTACCAGGTGATGATTTCATGTTGCGGCCAGTTCTCCGGCCTTTCTCAAAAGTCATCTTGGTATGAACTTGCTGATCACTCTTGAGAATGGCGGGGAGTTGGCAAATGCGCTAACAATTCTCATGTCATGAACACATCCACTAAAACAAGAAACTGTAGGAACACGGCATTTATCCACCTTCACTCTTATCAGGCTTCTATTGTGAGTCAGCATGCGTGAATAATTGGCTGATAAGCCACCTCTGGAACTACTTTTGGCTGAATGGATGACCAGGTCATAAAATGGATAATTAGCCAAGACCAGTTGATAATGCAACAAAGAATAATGTCTTGCATCACCTAGCCTTGGTGGAAAGCTGTATACTGTATTGGCTCAAACAAACGCTTAGAAAAATTCACTTCACGGGGAGGGGACGCTTATTGTAGTGAGACTACGGCAGTTGAATCCCGGTTTCCCAAACGGGTAAAATCGGAAGCTAGGATTCATCAAATTTACGCTCTGTGACGTATTTGTAGCCTATGACAGCCTTTTTACAAAATTGTGGTGCATTGCTATCAACTTCCGTTGTTAAATTACGATAATTTTTCAAAAAATTGTGCTCATCACAGGGCGAAAACTTGCCGACTGATGCGTCGCCGCTGAATCGCCATCGTCAATAGGAAAACTTGTACTCTTGAATAAAAATATAGTTTCGACTCAACAAATTACCTGAAATCTTCCTGATGTTTTACAATTTTTAAAGTTCATGTGGAGTCCAGATTAATTGCGATTAAGTCCAAATGTGCGCTACATCGTACTCCACAACAAGAGAAAAATCTCTGGATGAACACACATGTTGTTGTCACGTGACGTTTGTTTTGAAGGTCGTCTGTGTATGAGAGTGAGTGAGCGTGCGTGTGCGGGTCATCGACGATAGACTTTTTTGTTACAAAAGGCGGAGGATTATGCAAGAAAATGGCGTTTACTAGATTGTTTTTCACTTAAACGGCTGTAACGTGCAAGGTGAGTGCTGGTTAACTCACAGATTTTGTGTGCACAGGCCGACTGTCGTTAGCTCTGCCGTGGAGTATTAATAGTCCAAGGCTCGATCTACATGTTGGGGACGAAATGAACTACCCGGGCTGTGTGAAATTTCTGGGTCTAACGGAGACACTGACGCAGTGGTCAGTCAGATCGCTGTATCAAGACTATAGTCAAAATCCAAATTCGTTTTATCGTGTCCCTGTCAATAATAACGGCATGTTAAAGCCTTCTTAATTTTCGTACTTCAGGAACATAACAATCACGTGTTTTGTACACATACGCGCACGCCGCAGATCACATCTCGGAAATTGCCGATTTGACGGATGACAATGAATGAACACAATGAAATTAACAACGTCGTTTTACAGCTTGTAAGATTCATAATAAACAAACATATTTTGAATATTGCAATGCATGTGTTCCAAAATCTAAATAACTTGGGTCCTATATTTTTGTATTAGTGCGCGCCGAATGAAAGTAATCGTGAGTGTTGTTGTGTTGCAAAATCTCCTATCTTGGGCCGATTTAAAAAATTCAAAGTTGTACTCATATTTGTTTTCGCTCCTCTTTTCAAATATTACAGTAAAAACTACGTAAAACTCTCTCCATAAAAAGTACAGTATGCTAGCTAGATTGTAATCAGCTGATCATATCCGCATGAGCGAAGCCAATTATCCTCGCTCGTGACTGGATGACTAGAGCAGCTTGGCGGCATCCCTTTGATCGTGAGTCGAGCGCGACTCAGCCAAGGTGGATAAATACGGTCTAGTTCAATTTTCCATACCCCACCGTTTACCTTAACCACTGGGGTTAGAACCAATTTTATTTAGTGGGAATGTTCATAGCATGTCAACTAAATCACGTACTATTGTACTGTTGATGGTAATTGAGGAATCTGTTCACCTGGTAATTTCATTAATCCTGAAGAACAGATTCATGAGTTGTCATCTATCATCATCACCTGGACGAATCCTAATATCTGTCTCTATTTTTCCAAGGGATATAAGTCAAAACAAGACTATTGTATTCAATGGTTCCATTCAACCAATTGAAACCTGAGTTTTATTTTTGCCTGGTAATCTACCCCACAGCTTATCTTTGAGATTTGCTTCTATTAGTCATCAGTTATTATAGTTCCGTTAATTTTTGTGCGTTGAAATCCTTGGCACCTACTAGACGCTGGATTTTGTAAAAGCCCCGACTTTTATTAGAATCTTTGGAGTAATTGAAGCCAGTTGCATAACACGGAACTTGACAGTGAGTGCATGTCAGCAGCTGGGTCACATGACATGGTTTTGCAAGACAGTCTGTTGTTCCACGTCTGCTCAGCACAGGGTCAAGCAGTGACTGTATGTGTGCCAATGGGTCAAATGTGTCATGTAGCACACTGTATAGAAACTGCTTTTGGGATTATTTTATGTGAATGAACAGTTTGCATTGTATATTTTAACCGTTGCATTATCTTTTAGTAGAAAAGGCACAAAATGGTATCAGCGGTTCTTATAGGCCTGTGACTTACAATGTATATTATTCTTTGTTGCAGTTCCACTGGTTTTGGAGACCTGTATAAATGCAATCGAGTCTCAGGGTATCGTGGACGGCATTTACCGTCTGTCTGGTGTGGCGTCCAATATACAGCGGTTAAGGTGAGCAACTTTCTAGTAGCAAAGACTCCATTCTGAATCCGTGTTGACTTTTTGACCTTGTTTCTCACCACTAGTCTAACCCCAGACAAGGTGTAGCTAGTGGCCGGAGTTTGTGAGAAACGTGTTGTTTTTCACTGCGGTTTAGTAATTTATAGTTGTGCAATTGCTCGTGCTACTTTGATTGTGAAATACTTTAAAACTTGTATGAATTGAATCCAACCGGATAGAGTGGTTTTATACAAGTAAGGCTAAATCCAACTTCTGTATGAGTGCATGCTCAAATTAGAACAGTCGCACCAAGGAGCTTAATATGGGTTGAACGAATATCCGTGTTATGTATGCTTGATTTATGCCTGTGTGATTATCACGATGACATCACCCTGTGCCATTCTTTCTACAGTCCAACTACTTCCATTACTCCTTGCCTGCTAAAATTGGAAGGTGTCCTTAAAAGCTGCCTGAATACTACCTGAATACTAGACTTGGGCTTTCATAGTAAAACATTGAGAGAGAATCTTGGTGTTATAGGGGCATTCTCTCCTTACTGGCCGCATGAAAAGCAGATTATAAAACCAGGTTGTTCAACCACTTTAAAGGTCTCAAAATTTTCATATTATGATAGAAGGTAATTTTCATCCAAAAAACAGACCATTCACGGTATCAGCGAGCAGAAGAGACCAAAAGTGCCATTAACATCGACAAGGTTGCATGTGACATCTAAGTTCTTTCAGAAACCACTTACTTTCGTTGCAGTGAAAATTTCAAGACCTGTTTGTGGGAGTTGATCCGTTCAAATCTGGATTTATTAGGAATAAGGAGCTTCTTTAAAAGGAGTCCACTGCTGTTGCTTAACTATTGATTTGTCGCAGGTTTTCATTTGACGAGAATCAGGTGCCGGCAGAGATGAAGGAGCCACAGATCAAAGATATTCACAGTATCAGCTCTCTGCTCAAGATGTACTTCAGAGAACTGCCCAACCCTCTTCTCACTTATCAGCTGTATGACAAGTTTGCCGTAAGTACCCACTGCTAACACACTGTGTCGACAAATGCTGTTTTTGGCGGCAAAACTTAATGCGTCAGTGTTGAATGAGGGTGTGACTCGACTACGTGTTTTACTAACAGTTGAGTTAAGGTGTGACTCGACTACGTGTTTTACTAACAGTTGAGTTAACTAACAGTTGAGTTAAGGTGTGACTCGACTACGTGTTTTACTAACAGTTGAGTTAAGGTGTGACTCGACTACGTGTTTTACTAACTGTTGAGTTAAGGTGTCTTTTTGTTTAAGTTGTCTGGGATTTTACACGATCGTTTCCTTCTTATGTTCTGCCTTGTAACATGATTCTCTGGCATTTTAGTTAGGGTTCCGTTGTCATGGAATTGGATGTCATAGACCAAAAAGTTGCACGTCTGTTTTATCAGGCGTTTTAAAATGCATGTAATGTGGCCAATGTGAAACCACTGCCTTGCAACTGAAGTTTGAGAACTTGGTATCAAATTGTCCCCACCTGTTTATATGCAGATATGAGCTGTCAGTAGTGCCAAACATGCCATGGCATTTCCCACATCACGTGGCAATGTAAAAGTGTTGTTTACAAAATGGAATATGACGTTCATAAATGACATTTTTATGCGCCCACATATTTATATGTGGACGCATTATGCCGTCATCTCTGTCCGTCCGTCCGTCCGGGCGGCGNAGTAGTGCCAAACATGCCATGGCATTTCCCACATCACGTGGCAATGTAAAAGTGTTGTTTACAAAATGGAATATGACTTTCATAAATGACATTTTTATAAGAGGGTAGAAAGCATGATGGTCAAAGTGCCTCACCGCACGTTACATAATTGGAACGTAGACTTCTCCCCGTGAGGCAGATTTGGAAGCAGATCAGATGTCTGACCAGCGTTCACATTGGAATTTTTTCAGACAACAGATAAGACATCCATTCTGTGTTCCGATGGGATGGCATGTGAATGCTGTATTAGTTTTGTTCCCTGTTTTTCCGTGTGTATACCATATGCTGAATTTTTATAGAATAAGTATCGCGTTTTGAAAGTGTTGCTTTTGTTCACTGTATATTCTGTTTGTTTTAGGCTGCTGTCCATCACGGCGTGTCAGACGACTTAGAAACTCACGTGCGCCTACGAAAAATTCATGATGTCGTTCAGCAACTTCCCCCACCTCATTACAGGTAGGTAACTTTTTTTGAAAATGTTTATTCTGAAAATTTATCTGGGCAACTTGTTGAAGCGTGTTGGCCAATGCTTCAGCCATCTTGGTGAAAGAGTACCAAAACTGTATCAGGCTCGAATCTCCAGATGCAACGGAAAAATTGACCAACCGGATGTTATGGTTCAAGTAAACGTGAAAATTTGTATTTAATTCATGCAGCCTGATTGGTTAAATTTTGAGTCTAAGTCTGTGAGTCGAGTCTGAATTCAGATATTAGATCCTAGACCCAGGTCTTTGTTATACGTCATTCTGTTTTGTACATGTTGTTAATAGCTGTGTGTGTTCAGCTTATGATGTTTCATCTTTATATAAAATACGCTCCTTCCATGGGAGTTGTCTTGTGGCAAAATGTTGACTCTGCTGGGTTTTTTTTTCCTGAAAAATAAATAGTGCAACCTAGCATCCAAATAAATGTATACAACCCGTGGACTCGGATCCTACAGGTGAACGTGAATTACTCAGTTGCTGTTAATTTATGCACTTACAGTAAAATTTTGTTGAAAACACGACTCAACTTTTTGTTTTGTTTGCAAGCTTGATACTGGTATACTCATAATTTGGAACAGCCTCCTTTCTTCAGGTGTGCAGGTATGAAGTAAAACACCAAGAGACATAGCAAAGAAACAAATTAAAACACTAGCTATATTGTGTGACTTCATGTCTCATCATCAGGCAATGAGTGGAATGAACATATTCATAGCAAAATAAACAGTGAAATACACGTGACAGCGGGAAGTAGGGCAAACAAGCAGAGACAAAAAACCTGTGCTGAATGCACAGCTCACAGGTGTGTATCGCGCGCTGGCTCTGTTTCGATAGGGTTGCGGGCTTCCTACCATGTGTTGCATTCACACTCTCTGCTTGTATGCCCCTCTTCCCACTGTCACTTGTATTTCACTGTTTATTTCGCTATGTATATGTTCATCCCACTTATTGCCTGATGATGAGACATGAAGTCGCGAAATATAGCTTATGTTTTAATTTGTTTCTTTGTTATGTCTCTCGGTGTTTTACTTCATATCTACACACCTGAAGAAAGGAGGCTGTTCCGAAATTATGAGCATACCAGTATCAAGCTTGCAAACAAAATGTTAAGTCGTGTTTTTCACGAAGTTTGCATAAATGAAGGTGTGCTACCAAACTATATTGATTGCAGTAAAATACAAAAGTAATCAGAGAAAGTATCATTACCTCATTATGACATCCTATAAGTATCATTACCTCATTATGACATCCTATAAGTATCATTACCTCATTATGACATCCTATAAGTATCATTACCTCATTATGACATCCTATAAGTATCATTACCTCATTATGACGTCCTATAAGTATCATTACCTCATTATGACGTCCTATAAGTATCATTACCTCATTATGACATCCTATAAGTATCATTACCTCATTATGACATCCTATAAGTATCATTACCTCATTATGACGTCCTATAAGTATCATTACCTCATTATGACGTCCTATAAGTATCATTACCTCATTATGACGTCCTATAAGTATCATTACCTCATTATGACGTCCTATAAGTATCATTACCTCATTATGACGTCCTATAAGTATCATTACCTCATTATGACGTCCTATAAGTATCATTACCTCATTATGACGTCCTATAAGTATCATTACCTCATTATGACGTCCTATAAGTATCATTACCTCATTATGACGTCCTATAAGTATCATTACCTCATTATGACGTCCTATAAGTATCATTACCTCATTATGACGTCCTATAAGTATCATTACCTCATTATGACGTCCTATAAGTATCATTACCTCATTATGACATCCTATAAGTATCATTACCTCATTATGACGTCCTATAAGTATCATTTCCTATCATTCTCAGTCGTGAAGGGCTACTACTCTGACGATGAACTACGTCTCCACCCAGGCGTCATGACTGGCAATTCTGTGTGTTTTCGTCAGCATAAATTGGCTTGTGCTGTAGTTTGAGTGCGTTTTGGTCTCTTTTCCAGAACGTGCGAGTGTCTCATGCGGCATCTTCTCAAGGTGGGGGAGAGTGGGCATGAAACGGGCATGCATCCCAAGAACCTAGCCATAGTCTGGGCACCCAACTTATTGAGGTGAGGCATGGCGGGAGGCGTTTCTGTGGAGAACACGGGAATGTTTAGTATACAGGGTGTGCCAAAAAGTTGGACGCCATTTGAAATTGGTGTAACTCTGTACCGGACCTATGGCTGTAGATAATACTGTCTTCTAGAAGGGGTACAGCGAGTGTGGCATGAGGAGGGCATGTAGATCGAAGTCTTAGCCATGGTTTTAGTGCCTTATGTACAGAGATGAGTAATTAACAATGCATATTATGCATAAAAAATTGATGTCCAGTTTGCTGGTTGACAATAAAACTAACCAAATTGATGCCCAGTTTGCTGGATGACAATAAAACTAAACAAATTGGAAAAAAATGGCTCAGCTTGTTTTTTAAGTGAAAAGTTGATGTGGTAAAGAACCTTAGAAATATCATCTGTGTATGCTTTGATTTAGACCTGTTGACATATTATCACATCTGTAACACTGTGCTATTACATATCAGGTCCAAAGAGTTGGAGACTGGTTCAGGCACAGCGGTGCTGCGAGGCGTAGGAATACAGGCAATCATCACGGAGTACCTCATACGTTATGCCGATTATATTTTCTCAGATAAATTATTATCTTCAACAGGTTTGTATTGAGCCGGACTCTAAACTGTGTCTTAGAAATGTTAATTCTAGTTTTAAGAAGCGATGCCTACCCGAACGTTCTCAATATCCAAATCAGTCCTTTGAAATAAGCATTGATCCACCGATATTAAAATTTTGATACAGAGCAATTTGAAATTTTTGTTGTGCTTGATTGGTCGAGTGTAGATGCTTTTAGCAGTGAAATGTTGTGCTATAATAGCCTCTTTATATACCATTAAAAGTTTGTAAGCCCTGTCTTAGCCTACAAACCACTGCAAGATTACTTAAAATTTAACAACGAAACAATTCTCTGTAATCCAGGTCATCTCCCAAGTTTTATGTCTAAAATCTCCTTATAAGGTTTGCCTGATCAGGAAGCTTGCTTTGGGTGGGTTTGTCAACGGCTATGGGGAAAGGCTAACTTCCTGACTATGCTTTGTGACTGTAAGAAATGTTTTATGTGAATGAAAGCCTGACTTGTGTCTCTCATGGGAGGCAATGATTGTGCAAACACAAGTGATGGAACTAGTTTCTGGTAAAATTACCAAAAACTGGGTTAAGTGTCGTTTTAATACAGGGGACTTGAGTGTTTTTACATGTTTTGTGTACCTTCTTATTGTACGGCTCGAAAAAGGAAAATGTTTTCTATTCCCTTACACAGGTGCTAGTAAAAAGGTGAGGCCCAAGTCGCTGGCCATCAGCACCCCGGGGCGGCTGTTGTCACTGGAGGAGGCCCGGGAGAGGGAGCAGTCACGTCAGACGTATATTGAGGTTGGGGGAGGCACGGCGGCGCTGCCTGAGAAATACCACACAATCATCGACCTGCCTAGGTAAGAATTGGGGAGCTTATATTAGAGACATAGTGCTGTATAGGTACTAGATGGAAGGCATTGAGTAGTGCTGTGTTGCAGTCCTCAGGTAAGAATTGGGGAGCTTACAGTAGAGGTATGGCACTGTTTGAGTATAGAATTGAGGGAGTTGGGTAATGGTGTGGTGCAGTCATCAGCATCTCTGAGCCAAAATGTGGTAGAGAATGGTAGGAATGTTGGGTGGATTAAAGAATTTTGTATTGAAGGTGGCACTGTCTAGTTATGGTTGCGGAAACTTGCATTTGTTATGCGCCCACATGTTTATATGTGGACGCATTATGCCGTCATCTCTGTCCGTCCGTCCGGGCGGCGTCCGGCGTCCGCTGCTCTATCTCCAAAACCCTTTTGACATACGTTCATGAAATTTGGCACATATGTTCCATTCATGAATGGGACGGCATGTGCGAACTTTCGGACGGATCCGGCTACCGGTGTGCCCCTAGTGGCAATTTTAGTTTTTTACGCTTACCTTTGTATCTTCAAAAGTCCTGAACGGATTTTCATGAAATTTGGTATGTAGGCACCTAGTAGTGAGATGACGCTATCCTGCCGTTTTCGGATGGATTCGACATAGTTTGCGCCACCTAGTGGCCATTTTTACTGTTTTCGAGTCTGTTTTTGTGCTTCCACCCCTCTATCAACCAAACCGCTCAAAGGATGATTGTGAAAATTGGCATGTATGTGCTTACTATGTAGAGGACGGTTGACGATGATTTTCCGACGATTTCGACTACTGTGGCGCCTCCTAGTGGCAGTTTTTTTTTTTTTGCGCCTATGGCTGTATCTCCTAAACCGTTCGCAGGATCTTTACGAAATTGTGTAAGTATATTTATATGATGTTAACAACGGAAGATGACGACTTTTGGACGGATCCGACTACCGGTGTGCCCCCTAGTGGCAATTTTAATTTTTTTACGCTTACCTTTGTATCTTCACAAGTCCTTATTGGATTTTCATGAAATTTGGTATGTAGGCACCTATTAGTGAGATGACGCTATCCTCCCGTTTTCAGATGGATTCGACATAGTTTGCGCCACCTAGTGGCCATTTTTAGTGTTTTCGAGTCTGTTTTTGTGCGTCCACCCCTCTATCAACCAAACCGCTCAAAGGATGATTGTGAAAATTGGCATGTATATGCTTACTATGTAGAGGACGGTTGACGATGATTTTCCGACGATTTCGACTACTGTGGCGCCTCCTAGTGGCAGTTTTTTTTTTTTTTGCGCCTATGGCTGTATCTCCTAAACCGTTCGCAGGATCTTTACAAAATTGTGTAAGTATATTTATATGATGTTAACAACGGAAGATGACGACTTTTGGACGGATCCGACTACCGGTGTGCCCCCTAGTGGCAATTTTATTTTGTTACGCTTACCTTTGTATCTTCAAAAGTCCTGAACGGATTTTCATGAAATTTGGTATGTAGGCACCTATTAGTGAGATGACGCTATCCTCCCGTTTTCAGATGGATTCGACATAGTTTGCGCCACCTAGTGGCCATTTTTACTGTTTTCCAGTCTGTATTTTTGCGTCCACCCCTCTATCAACCAAACCGCTCAAAGGATGATTGTGAAAATTGGCGTGTATGTGCTTACTATAAGGAAGTCAGCTGACAATGATTTTCAGGCGATTTGGACTACTGTGGCGCCTCCTAGTGGCAGTTTTGTTTTTTGCGCCCATGGCTGTATCTCCCAAACCGTTTGCAGGATCTTTACTAAATTTAGCAAGTGTATTTATGTGGTGTTGACAACGGACAATGACGACTTTAGGATGATTCTGACTACCGGTATGCATCTAGTGGCAATTTTAGTATTTTACATTGACCTCTGTATTTTCATAGGTCTTCAGGTGTATACTTTGTGTTACTTCGTGACTATGAAGGAAAAGTTCCAAGTAGAAGTTTGTTTCTGGCATTCTAATGCTGTGCTAATCTCGTATGTTGGTAAATTTGTTTTTAATTCTATGTTTCTGTGGTGCGTTAAGCAACTGGTGTATAGGATGTGCTTGTATTATGAAGATTACTCACATTTTGCCCCTAGCCTATTGAGGAGACAATGTTCACGCCTTTCTATTTTGCTAAGTACAACATACATATATGCCCTCTACTGGCCACTTGATGGTACCAATAAACAACCCTAGAAGGATACCGTTTGCGGTGCAATTGTGGGCGCATTTCAACGCTCTGCGTTGCTCTTGTCCAATGAAATGGTCATGAAAAAAATACTTTTGCAACATGGTTTGCATTACAATTGCCCACGATTACAGTTGTACATACATACTAGACCAGTAACAAAATTACCCATGGGAACCATAAAATGGTCAATTCGCCAAAAAACAAGGAGCCACCAGAGCTAATGTGCCAATACTTTTCAGTACTGCAACAAAAAATCATTTGAAGTGGACATGAACTCGCCTAAAATCACATAAAACAACTTTTGATTTAGACATTTTACCATCATGAAATAGGTATTACTTCCAGGTCACTTTTGAGCAATTTCAGAACTTTGAAAGATCTGGCAATATGCAATTGCTAGAG
>NMRA01001386.1:6537-22778 GCA_002633005.1 Phoronis australis | reverse complement strand
GAGAGAGTTATATTAAAATAGAAACAGTGGGTAAAGCTCGTAGAAGAAACTCGTGTTTGAATAAATCACCTATGACATAAAAATTTTAAAAAATAATTAAATGAGAGAGAATTTAACAAGCGAAATTATACAATACTGTTGTACATTTCTGTACTGAATTTATAAACCAACGAAACTCTGAACTGAACATCTCTATTGTTAAGATGGCGCACATATGTAACAGTTTCTATTTTTTGCTCTGCTTACGATAATTTTAAAGAAATTCTTTGAATACTTTCGAAAGAACGTCTATAGAAGAAATCAGAATATTGTTTCGTTGGTCGTGTTTCAGGTTGCTTTTTCTGTAAAATTAAACTCCAAACATAAACCTGGTCTTTAATGTTGCTAGAACCTCACTGTATCTTGTTTATTTGCAGGCATTAGGCGTCTCTCACACAGTGGAAACCTTTTGTCTCTTTATTCGTCACAACTGTGGTTGTACCCAGAGCAAAATGCTGGTATTTACTCTGCAACAAATGGTCCAACGGGTATGGGCGATGACGTACTGCTAAAGTTGGCTATTCATTACTACGCGTCGGACTTATTGATCGGGAAAGAACCTTGGCTGAACGTATCGTCCGCTTGTTCTTTGGACTCGTGGTTTGCTAACACTCCAGTTCCGCCAACTTTTGCTTATGCGTATTCTTATGAAAATATTACGCATCCTCTTTCAATATATGTTGGAACGTATGGGCATTTGACGTTTGGGAATATTACAGTGTCTCTGAATGAAANAGTGGGTAAAGCTCGTCGAAGAGAGAATTTAACAAGCGAAATTATACAATACTGTTGTACATTTTTGTACTGAATTTATAAACCAACGAAACTCTGAACTGAACATCTCTATTGTTAAGATGGCGCACATATGTAACAGGTTTCTATTTTTTGCTCTGCTTACGATAATTTTAAAGAAATTCTTTGAATACTTTCGAAAGAACGTCTATAGAAGAAATCAGAATATTGTTTCGTTGGTCGTGTTTCAGGTTGCTTTTCCTGTAAAATTAAACTCCAAACATAAACCTGGTCTTTAATGTTGCTAGAACCTCACTGCATCTTGTTTATTTGCAGGCGTTAGGCGTCTCTCACACAGTGGAAACCTTTTGTCTCTTTATTCGTCACAACTGTGGTTGTACCCAGAGCAAAATGCTGGTATTTACTCTGCAACAAATGGTCCAACGGCTATGGGCGATGACGTACTGCTAAAGTTGGCTATTCATTACTACGCGTCGGACTTATTGATCGGGAAAGAACCTTGGCTGAACGTATCGTCCGCTTGTTCTTTGGACTCGTGGTTTGCTAACACTCCAGTTCCGCCAACTTTTGCTTACGCGTATTCTTATGAAAATATAACGCATCCTCTTTCAATATATGTTGGAACGTATGGGCATTTGACGTTTGGGAATATTACAGTGTCTCTGAATGAAACGTCACAAGAACTTGGCGTTACACAGGGCGAATTCTTAACAGGAACGCTAATTCCAGTTAGGGCAAATGAATTTAAAATTCATCTCAGTGGATTACTTGCATTCTGGACATTTGCAGATGGTCTCGACATGTATCCACCAATTAAATTTGAAGCTGTAACTTCTGACACTTCATTCATCAAACACTTGGTAATTCCTATGGAAGACATCGATGTAACATTCACCAGGGGTTTAAAACTAAATGACTTGCCTGCAGAGAAAACTGAGGACGCCGAATGTGCAATTTTGGTATCCTCGGCAGCAGCCATTCCAAGGCAGTTAACTGCAGTGATATCTTTAATGCTATTCATTTACGGTTAAGCAAGCCTGAAATTATAGATGAAGAACTATCGGACGACATAAAAGGAATGTCCTAGTCGCATTCATGCCTTGCGTTGACAAGACTAGATTGCGAATAAACAAAAAGAAGCTGACTCGGCACCTCCAAATTGAGTCAACTACAGTCGAAGTCGTGAAACGGAGCACGGTATGGCGTATTACCATGTTTTTAGAATAAGGTAAAAAAGAAATCAGAAATGGATTTTATCGCGAATGTGAACAGATCTATCGGCAGACCGAATAAAACAATTACAGTCCTTTACTCGAATTTACATGTTAATCGTTTTATTTAACATCCGCCTCGCCGGGGTGTAACGGTTGTGACGCACTTTGTGCATCCCAAATTAATAGGATTTAAACATTGAGAAATGGTAATAGCGTGTTATACTAGAGAAAATCACAGACAGGACTTGACTAGATGGGCAAATAAGTATGGAAGCACTTGATAGCACTTGCGTTCCTCAATTGAGGTGGCTCTAGGGGGAGAGCGTGTCCTTACAACTGGCTAAACGCTACACGTCGTGACATCTACAGTGACGCAGCGACTGGGGAAAAGTCCAGCCTTCACAATAACTTGATTGGTGGGGGTCTCTCAAGAGACGGATTAATCAAATGTTAAGCCACATCATTTCACATTTCTGATTTACCGTCCATTTCAGTGAGAATATTACATGACGAGTCCATTTTACTTTTTCATTCGTCTAACAAGTTAATACATTTCACCGAAAAGAATAAAACATTTTAATCATTATGTTCAAACAATGACTCGGGGGGGGGGGCTCATGGAGCTCGAACGAGACCCCATTTTGGCGAAATGGGCCAAAAGTTACGCCCCAGAGAAACAAAAAGTCCGAGGGAAACGAGACGAAAGTCCACTAAAAAGGCGCAGACGCACAGTTCACAGTACTGAAGATGGTACCCCGTTCTTTTTTTAGTAATCCAGCTTCTTTGTTAGCAAAAGCTCCACTTGGTCAGAAATTCGAGCCCCCCAAACTAAAGGCTGGGTGCGCGCATGCTCTTTATAAAGACAAAAATGACATAACTGGAGCTGGTGGTTTGTTTAACTGAGGTGATGTCGCGGTATTTCTTGTTTTTCATGTTCTTAAAAAGGTTACCAATCAATCAATCAATCAATCATATGTTTATTTGTATTAAAGGCCTCTGGCCCAAAGTACAGTAAACAAAAATTACACAGGCACATTTGCACACGCGTCAACCCACTTAAAAGTTGTTCTCTTCTTTTAAGGGCGGAATACACATATTTAAAAACAAATGCATCTGGATTAGCTAGCAGGCGTGTACAGGATGTTCATAATATCTCTTGCAAATCAACAGGAAGTGGTATTCATCCTTTACAAGACCATCATTGCAAATCAAACATAATCTATTTATTTATAATAATCTATTATAATACTCTACTTATAATTCTAGTGCCTACCCACTTCCACCAGTAGTCTATGGCCGCAACATTACCGAATAAACGCTTGAATGAGACTATTATGAAGCGGAAACTTAAGATAAGGTTGAAAACAGTACAGAGTCTTAAAATTACAGTAGTTTTTAAGGTTAATGTCACCTGAAAAGTGTCAGGATCCTTCTTTTTACCCAGCACTTTGAAGGGCACGTTTGAAAAATGAGTCGGGTGCAGACCAGAGCCAATTTTGTTGTTTTCTGGTGTCAGTGTTTGTTTTTAAGTTGGCTAACTTTCAAGGGACTTGCAACTTCTGCGTTATTTGTTAAACTTGTGTAAGAGAGGTTTCAGGATGCAACATCTTTTTACAAGTTCGAGTTTCACTGAAACTACGGTTGGGATTTGTGATGGCTTGGACATCAAAGGATACGGAGTGACAGAAGCTGCGTTGCATTGTATTGGAAAATATAGTACATGCTGCTCTATTGGAATACTTATTGCAACTAATAGTTGGCAAATACTTGCGTGGCTTAGTTGTTTCATTATTAAGATTATCGGATTTTTTTGTTTTGATGTACGATACTTGTTGGCTTGAAGTTTTAAAAAGTTGATTTGCTATACAGGAAATATTTACAGTGTTATCCGTGGCTAGTGACTGGGTTTGTTGTATTGTAAATAGTATTCCATGTGTAATTTGTGACCTATTTTTGTAAACAGTTGGCATTGTACGTGTGACATGGGCCAGAGGCCCATGTAACCTTTTAAAATATATGCATATCGGTAAACAATGACAGGATTTATAGCTGTAGAATTTGGCATTGACATTTTCGACAGTACATTGATCACGGAATTGATTTGTTCCGAAAACGATGATTTTAATGACAGTTAACTATTCTGTAACAAAATATACATTTTCTCACAATTTGCATTTCTGTTGGCAATCGTTCACGTGACCGTCGGCTGCATTCTCGTACCCAGTGTCTCCTGTCACTGGCGCACGGCATCAGCAGTTTGTTGCAACTTTCATAGTCCCATATTATGGTACTTTGTCGAAAGAATTATTTAGAGTGAGATCCATTTCCCTAAGTACACCCTTTCCCAGTCCCACGAGAGCTAGCACTAGGACCAAGTCCACAGTACCAGTGGCTGACTGTGACCTTATCACTGGCCTGGGTCAATCAAAGACCTTGTTTGCACACCTTTCTCGGACACATGAAAAAGGCATGACAGAAGGTACATTCTATGGGGTTTCCCAAAAATGAAGAAAATCAACAAAGCCATATCTTTTTATTTGCTTCATTAAACGTAAAAAATCGACATGCCAAAATGACCAAAACGTGCGATTTTGGCCACATTTTACCTAAAATCACAAATTTACGACTGCCTCGGTGCAAGAAAAGTGATCGTTTCCGAATTTGCTATTTCACTCTAAATCCCGGAAATTCATGTTAAAATATGTCATTATCAACCAGTTTTTTGACAATTTCCACCTGACTGAAGGGTAGACTCTACCTGGAGTCGCGCCAAGAATTCAAAACTCAACAACGATCTGCTCTCAAAATCTGATGGCGGCACTTCCGTATCCCAGTAGACAAGAGCACAGGCCAAATTTCTGGATACAATTTACTCAAAACAGCTTCAGGTACTCCTGAATACTATTTGTGTCAATCACTTCCCACCTAGTCCACAAAACTGCCGTCAAACCCGACCCACCTCACTTTATTGATCTTCAGGAGCTACGTATGCCCGTCTACTGTGACCTTAGACCTGAATTGATCATGTAACATGGATTCTTATTGGTTAACACAGCGAAGTAACATTCGGACATTCCGATTGTTTTGATGTTGATAAATGCATGGCAATACTACTCCATATTTTGAGAAATGCTTTTGTGGCTTGCAGTTGCTGCAACCACCATCCGACAAAATCGAGGCATTCCACACAAATTTGTATTTTTGGCACATGGAAGATTACAAGGCGTCAAACAAAACAACAAAACGATAAGCTATACTTTCCGTGAATTTGTAATTTTAGGTAAAAAGTGGCCACAATCGCACATTTTTGGAAATTTTTGGCATCTCATTTTTTCCTGGTGGACGTAGCAAGTTAAGGACATGACTTGTTGGTTTTTCATCTTTGAGAAAGAACCCATAGACAGTACTTTCCGACAGGTGCCTTGAGACACTGTACAAACACTGGAAGGGCTTTCATTGACCCATGCCAGTGATAACGTCAAAATTAGCCACTCGAACTGTTGTCCAAATCCATTCATGATCTATTCAGAGGGCCACAATTTCGTATAGGTGGCGCTGGGACAGTTGTTTTACAGTAAATTCCTTCACAGCGCCTCATGATGTGCCTGGAATTAAATTTCAACGTCGTGACACCAGGAATTTCTGGTGTGGATATCACTGCACATTCCTGAGAATTATCTGGTCTTGAACCTTTATATCGAAAAATGGCACCCTTTCTGCTATAGCTTTGAATGAACTATACACAATGGGTTCTAACAGGACTTCAGCAGCGCACAGACATTGATGCAAGCTGAGCCATCAACGTTTTCCTATCGCCTGTGGCGGGTAAATCACCGATCGATGAGTTTCGCGTTGCTGAGTTGGTGTTTACTTTTAGAACGTTCCAAGTTCATAGACGAAAAAACAACTTTGCTGAGATTGACGTTTGACTAAGACCATTCCCGACATGTGCATGCTGTGATGTCATAATATTTGAAATGAACAATGAGACACTGCGTTGGACTGAAACCGATATAATGCTTTTGCCTGACCTACCTGAGGCTTTGTGAATAATGTAACAGAAGCCATCTCCTAAGTAGGAGACTGGAACCTAGCTTGGGACATGGTAGAACAGACACGTCCATGAAGTCTACACAGGTAAGCAACATAAGATCCGCACATAGATGTATCAGAGTCATCAAACAAAAACCCACCAGTCAATCAGCTGACTAGTCCGGCTGCAAAATCGTCAGATGTTGCTACTCGTTTCCCGTGGTATATGGTGTAATGGATGAAGAATACCGAGGCGTTGCGTTTGTTGTGGTTGTGACATCTCAGTTTCTGATCAAGTTGTGTCTCTTTTCACTTTTCCACGTGTCATCAGAGAAGCGCCGATGTGGTACAAGTTTGTAAAAATCTCGCGTGTTGGTGGACAAAACTCACTGGCGCTTGGTACGTCCATACGTCACACGTATGTCCGTCAAATAAACTTTCAATTAGATTTATTTCCTTCAATTTTTTCGTGTCTTGGTATAGAATAGCCGATGTTTCAGATAAAATGCGATGTATTTCTTGGAACGGACTAAAACAATACAACACTAAATGGCTGCTCACTGAAGACTTCCCAAAGAGAGGCTGTTATCTCAAATACTAAAACTACGTACTCAATAGATGTCACTGCAAGACAGTACATCACACCCCTCCCCATCCCGTTAAAGTATGCCACGTTAGTAACGTCCATTTTAAGTGTAGCAATTAATGTCTCTTCAACAAAAGTCTGACTAGTATCTGATTAAAATGTCAACGAACTGGTTAACTACTCCAACTCCTTAGTGTCTACAAGTTCAGTTTATCAACAGGCTTCCGTACTCGCACGGAACGCCGGAGAGGGGGGGCCTCAGGGCTAGCACTCTCCACAGCGCCGTTTGTTTCAGCAACCACAGCCCCTGACCGGGTCACCTCTGCAACAGAGCCTATTTCGGAAGACGCTACAGAGCTTGGGGTCTGCCGCGGTTCAACACCACATCCACGCAAGCCGGGGGGGCACACCTTTAAACATCTGGTTGTGATGGCGTCTGAAAACTCGGCCATCCTGACCGCGAATCCTACATGGCACCGGGCCAGTAATATCTTCCACGGTGCCTAACAGAGTGGGCGGCTCATATTGAGAGTAATTTCTAAAGTAAACACTATCTCCCAGTTGGTATTCCTAGCTATAGCTTATTGGCTCCACTGTACTGCCTCATCTGCCTACGCTGGATGCCGTCTTCGACCTTCTTGTTGACATCAGGCAACAACCTATCAAAACGGGACACCAGCCTGCGGTTCACTTAATAGCTCACAAGGAGCAACTCCTGTCGATGAGTGTGGTTTGATACGGTAGTCAAACAAAAAACGCAACAACTTGTCCTCAAGGTACCCGGCACATTTCTTCATCGCTTCCTTAAAAACACGAACAGCACGTTCCGCCAATCCATTTGTGGCGAGATGGTACGGAGCACCCGTGACGTGTCATATTCCATTAGGCATGAGAAACTTTTTAAACTCCTCACTCGTAAAGCAGGTCCCGTTGTCCGAGACAATCAAGTCTGGCAAACCGTGCGTCAGTACTGAACAATGCTCTCAACTTCGAAATTGTTACCGCGGAGGACGAGCTTGACGTAGGAAAAACGTCCATCCATTTCGAAAACGCATCTACAACGACTAAAAACATTCTACCTTCCATGGGCCCTACGCAGTCTATACTTATGCAGTCTGGACCATGGTTTATTGGGGTACTCCCACGGGTGTAGTGGTTGACGTTTGTTCGGAATATTCCGCACCGACTGGCAAGTTTTACACGCATGAACGTTCGTTTAAAGTTCACTGTCCATGTTAGGCCACCACACGTATCCACGCGCTAACATCTTCATTCGCACTATGCCAGGATGTGTGTGGTGCAGTTCTTTCATAACCGCATCGCGACCTTCGGGGGTGGGACAACTACTTTGGCACCCCACTGAACAAGCAGCCGTTGAGCACTGATAACTCGTCCTTCTGAGAAAGGAACGGCTTGATGTCTTCATCCACGTCTGAATCAGTCTAGCCGGTCAGTACGTGTCTACGAACGCGCGAGAGAAGCCGTGGATCTCCGTCGATCTGTCCACTTCCTCAGATCAACTGCTGCCAGACTTGCGTATACTTTAAATGGTCCAACAAACGCACTTCCTCTCCGACGGCAGCCGAATTCACTGAAGCAGATAATGGGAATCGAGACAGACAGTCAGCATTAGCAACTTTCGACCCAGGTTTATACACGAGTTTGTAGCCATACGCCGCCAAAACTAGCGACCACCGAATGATGAGTCCAGAAGCTGGAATTCCACGCTGTTCACCTAATAGTCCAAGTAATGGCTTGTGATCTGAAAAGATCTCGAAACGCCTAGCGAATACATGTACTTGGAAAACTTTTCTACGCCGGGCCCACGACCGCCAAACCCTCCTTCTCCGTCTGGGAGTAATTCCTTTCCGCGGCGGATAGTGTACGCGACGCCTAGACTACCGGCTGTACGCCGCTTTCGACCGGCTGCTCTAACACTGCCCCCAAGCCGAAGAATGAAGAAGCATCTATCGTAATCGGTAACGGTTTATTTGGCGTAGTGACATAACAAAGTGTTCGACGTCGAAAGTTCTTTCGCGGCGTTGAAAGAGTCCTCCTCTTTCTGTGTCCATCTCCAAGGGACGTTCTTCTTTTCCAGCGCGTAGAGTGGGGCCAACACGTCTGCAGCACGCGGCAAAAACCGGTGATAGTACTTCACCATACCACAAAAGCAACTTGACACTTATCCTTTGGAACTGGAAACCGAAGAACGCTTTCTACTTTGTCCTCATGAGGGCGTATCCCTTGGGCCGTAATCCGGTGGCCCAAGTACCGCACCTCGGACTGCAAGAACTTGCACTTCGCTCTGTTTAAGCGTAATCCGCAACTACTGAGGCGTTCCAAAACTGACTTAAGGTTCTCGCGAGGGGCTGTTATCGCAAATACTAAAACTACTCAATAGATGTCACTGCAAGACAGTACATCACACTTGGGATATTGAATTCGAGATTTTTAGGTTTCATCTCGAACATGCATTCGAGTCTGTTGTTTTACAAATTTTGCAAAATTTTTCTAAAAACATGGTCACATGACCTAATTAATGGCAGATGGGATAAAGTCAAAAATAAGATTCTACGGAATTTCCACATTCAGAAAATCATGTAAATCCACTTTTTCTGAGATGTATTTAGTTTTGTAAATATCTGGCTAAATTCACACTCTTGTCTATAATGACCTACATATCCTGAACAGTCACAGGCTAACTGTGTTTATGGTATTCACGAAAGTAACTAGAGAAAAATAATGAACAGTTTCACTTCACTCAATATCACAGGCGCTTGAGTTTATCGCAAATGACGTCACTCAAGAAAACATAAAGGTTGGACACTCGAAATCTGTTTGCTCAGAATTTTCTACTCAAATGTGCATGGAACTCCACGAAACTAGCATCGGACAACTTTTAGAATACTTTCTTTCATTCGATCTCTTCAAATTGCCTTCGAGTGGTGATTTGGCTACAAAAATGCCAAAAGAATGCCAAATTCTCAAATTCAAGGAAGTGATTCCGTGATGTCATGGCAGACGGTCTTCGCAAATCCGGGTTTTTGACGGACGCTCCCGAGCTAAATCCGAAAGCCTAATTTCGCGCGGCTTTCATCGTCAATCCCTCGACTACTTGATCATGAGAAGCAGGGAGCACTTTATTGCCAAATAAATGTAATTACTCACATATTTGTGTCAAATATAAATTATCCTGATACTGTATTGATATGCGAAGTTTTTTGTGTACTGTGATTTCTTATGAAGATTTTACTTTTGGCCAAAACCATTGAGTTAACTCGTCGGCCACGCGCATTGTAATACTTGCACGGACTGCGTTTCCTGGCCGAGTGTGTGTTGTGCTTCAATCAAAAAAGTGCGTGATGTCAAGATGAGAAACAAGATACGCCAGTTTATGTAATAAAATTCTAAGTTAAGGGCTAAAATGAGCCGTCAGTGGAATAAAGTTACAAATAATCATTAAAATACTAACTTTAACATTCTCATTTAGTTGAGTTTGGATTAGAATTATTGAATTTGAAATATAGGTTGCTTGCTCAAACTCGAAGTTTCAACTACGACAGGCGTACGTACAAGTTGAAGCACAACTGAAATCCGCCATGTTTACTATTTCATGTCCTTGAATTCAGAGTTTTGAGATTGTTTTGGAAATTCCATCGCCAATTCACCACTCACGAAGACAGTTAATGGGATCTAGGAAAGACAAGGCTTCGAAGGTTTATGCAACATCAGACTGAGGAAGGTGCACGCAGATTTTATTTGGATTTTGGACGGTTGAAGCTGGGAGCCTCGGCTTGGCAAAGTATGAGTGTCCAACCTTTATGTTTTCTTATATATATTATTGAGTGACGTCATTTGCGATAAACCCAAGCGCCTGTGCTCAATATCTGCTTTGCCACGTGCTCAGAAGACACGTGTTTCAGTGTTGCACACGTTTTGAAATCACCATGAAGCATGAGAAGAATAAGTTGGATTATCGAAATTTTCGTTTTCATTGATCTTATTGTAAAAAGGGATGCTTCTGGTACGTACTTACGCTTTTAACTGCATTGGCTATAAATTAGCTTTAAGTTGTTTTGACCTTTTAGATTGAGTAGTTTCCGAAAACACACCCCTTTATAATAGATAAATAACTGTGACAAAAGTAGGCGGTCTTATGAATACGGTTAATAAAAGAAGAATGACACTTGACCTTTATTTCCCAGAATGTGTTGTACAAAACAAATGCAGTATGCGATGTTCTTCATCAAGCAAATGTGCAGGTAACCTCAAAGTCTACTCTGAAGTTAGAGCGATCGTGCTGCACAAGTTGAGCAACTGTCACTTGGAGTACAGGATGTAGAATGGATGAGGTAGGCCTACAAGGCCCTGTGAAATGGCTGAGTAAGGTCAAGCTAGAACCGGAAGCGGAAACTGAATTCAGGGGCCGGTCCAGGATTTTGAGTTAAGGCCAGGGCAAAAGAGTATTAGCCAAGACTTTGCCCGTCAGGCATTCGCACCCCGAACTGCTAAATGTAATCTGGCCCACTCTAAGTCCGCCACTGGAATTGTCACTGCCAATCCTGATCGACGATCGATCAGATTCTTGCGAGTTTTTCATTGGTGAACGTTCTGTCTTACTGATCATAGTTTCAGCCAGACCATTAGCATTTGATTGACAATTGTTTCTGATCTTTTTGGGTCGCAGGTCTCCCGTGACGGGGTACCAAGTATGCTTTTTTAGCCTCAGCTCGAGAGTAAATACTAATGGGCGAAATTTGACATGTTTCAGGCACGTGGTCATTGTGGACCACGTGTTCCGTGACATGTGGGCGTGGTCTTCGGGTTAGAACGTTGGTATGGGACGACACCACGCCACTGAATTTGAGGGCGAACACGTATGAGCTGCAGGCGTGTGACAACATCGTCAAAGTTTGTGTCATAGCCGGAGCGGACAATTTGGCCGTTTTGTTGGAAAGAAAAGAACTTGTGCAGGCAAAGCCGCAGCCTGAACCTGTGACAGCCCGAATCAGAGTTTCCGACAGTAGCGGCGGAAAACAGAGCTTGGATATCGAGATAGCTGACAAGGTCCCGGATGAAGCCTTGAAAACAGGCATGCCTGTCAAAGTGCAAGTTAACCGTCTTTCCGGGGGTGGGCAGACGAAAATAGTGGAAGGGCTGGTTATCAAAAGATACGGTTGGTCGAGTTGGTCGCCGTGGACAATGTGTCCAATCAATCAATGTTCAGCTGTGCAGATTCGGACAAGAAGGTGTTTGCATAACGTGATGACTATTACAAAAATAAGATGCGAAGGCGCACGTTCAGAAAAACGCATGTGCGTGCCCCAGCCACAGATCTGCACATGACTGCAAAGCATGTCAAACATAACGTTTAAGCAAATCACGATTACCTTTCACCCATCTTCGATGCTAAACAGATTTTTCCTCCAGTTCACGCCTTCAAAACCGGCAGCCGATAGTAGCGCTCACTCATCACTTTGTTTTCTGAAGTAAGACTTTCAAAAGTTTGGCAAAGTCGTAAAACATATTTTCTGGTATTCTCTCGCTTAGTTTTCACAACTTTGACGTTTTTTTTAGTTTTCTTCACTGAGTGTATTTGTTTTTCTTTTTGATTAAAATGGTGATTTGTAATATTTTTTAATGTTCTTTTAAGCGTTTTCCCAAAGCATTCTGCATCGTCATTACTATATCGGTATGCACATAACAGGTAAGCACGAAGTCCCGAACCTCGCTAACTTTTAGAGATGAAAAAGTTATGCAGGGCCTTCAATGTTCTGCTGGTGCTGTCTGCCAGTTTACGTGTGCACAAACTCTGATTTGGAATAGGCTTGTCGTTCACTTGAATCAAAAGACTCCAACAAAAATGAAAACAAGAAATAGCGTCTATGAACCTGCAAAATGAAGAGGGTCACGGGCAAGTTTCCATGATGTCTAACTCGTAGCAGGACTGCATGTAAGGCGCGAAATCACAACTACGCGCTGGATTCTTTCAAATTAGTATGTCACTCGGCAAATATTCGTCGACATTTCATGCAACAACTTTTCAATTCCTGACGTTCTTGCCGGGTTTCAAAACTATGCTACAAATTCCCCGGATAAATTTCTAAATCAACATGTCCCGTGTTGTCTTCCACGCAAGCCAGAGCTTATATTTTCCTTCTCGATCCTATTGCCTATAATTAGAAATCTGTGACCGGGGGCCGTGATGTATATATATTCGGCTGTATTAACTAAAATTCTATAAATAATAGCCTCATCATGTAACCTACATGTTATCGCAAAACACACGGTTTCTTCAGCAACGACCTCATTGGAGTTACGGCAGAAAAAGGTCGATTTAATGGAAAAGTCGCGTAACTGAGGCGAACATCGCTGCCGCCTGATCATTCGACTCCAGTCGTGTTTATCTCCGTTCGCCGGGTTTTCAGTGTACTTATTGCAGGGTTTGAATTAGTTTTTGCAACAATTTCAGCGAATGTTTGTGTTATTCAGTCATTAAGCTGAGAAAACAGTCGTGTGTGCCAGGATTTTTCACTTGCATATTATTTGAGTAATTGTTTAAAGAGCGTTAAAGTTAAGAAAATTCCCGCCACGTCTGTTTTGAAAATGCCAAGGAAAAATAAAACGGTCGGAAACGAATTATTAAAATATTTATTCGTCATGTATACAACTGTTTCGAACGTACCTTGACTTTCTGTAATTTAGAACACTTTTTCGATGACCACAAAATCATTTTTGATATTTCAAAGGTTTAATCTTTTGATTATTGCTCAAGAAACTATTACAGAAAAGAATGTTAAAATCCCGTTGAGGGAACGACAAACTCACAAACCAATTTATTTTGTCAATGGCTGTCTACCTCTATATGCCCTTGTGAAGGGATACACGCACTTTGGACTAAAATAAACAGCTAAAATAAACAGCTTTCAGTGTGCTCTGGGGAGGGGGGTTACACATTACATGACATGACATGTTTACAGTGCATCTCGGTCGAGTTGCAACGACCAGGCTTCAGTCAAAGGAAAATGTGATGAAACATGCTGTTGTCAATGAAATTTGGCTAGTTTAGCCAAATATTTACTTAGGCAACTATAAACTCGTATTCCGTCACAAATTAACACCTTGTGATTTACACCACTTACCGCTTGGCTGTGAAATTGGTCTCTAATTAGAATAAGATGTGATTTTCTGATGGCGAATAAACTGGCCAGCTCAAGTTTGCTGCTCACTGGCTTGTTATTGTAATATTGTGGGTAACCACACGAATTCATTCATATATAATGTATTAGATATAAGAACTGCATCAAAGCACATTCAACGACATTCAAGCAGTGAGTGTCTTGGTCAACCTAAGGTCATGGGTTCATATGCTACATGGCTGTCTTGTGATAAACAAACACTAAAGCTCTTGGTGTAATCTGATACATGACAGTCATGGCGTTTCGTTTGCTCCCGAGCATCAGTGGTCGCAAAAATAACGAACCGTTGCCAGTTCTTTGCAAACTTGCAAATCATTTCTGAGTTAGTTCTAGGGAACAAAAAATATGAATTTTAGTGCTAATTAAGTGTCCTCAGTTTCGCTTTGTTTAGCCGCTTAAAATAACTTTGAAGTAAATGCGTAAAGACGTTGACAACATCTAAAATAACCAATGTGCAGGAAATTGGAGTCGTTACTGAACTTACTTTAGATGAAATGGCATTCGTCAGCGTCTGCTGACTTTTCAAGCCTGTGTGAAGTCTTGTGAATTAGGTCGGACCAGTATAGGTGGCGCTGTGTCACAGGATAGGCTTAGACCAATGAGCTATTGTTGTATTTATCTCCATAATTGGCTCAGGCCCATAGACATCACATAGTATTAAAGGAGAATGCCACCCAAAAACAACCTATTTTGTATCAGTTTAGATCGAGTAGTTCTACTCGATCGATAACGGCACGTTCGGTTGCGTTATCTGACGGCAGATGGAGGTCAGTGTTGAAATTATCCAATGACGTCATTGGTTTCACACGCAGTCTGTTCAGCAGTTCACAACACGGGTTACTGGTGTCAGCTCGCTTGAATTCATCGTTTAACACCAATAAATCACCAAACTTCAATGTAAAACCCTTAAAAATACACAGAGTTCTTATAAAAAACGTGCTGTCAGTTTATTTCATTCTTACGGATTTATTGGTCGGACACACCGTAGCCTAAAAAGTTCGGCAGGCTAATTTACCAAGGTCCATAGCAGGAGTTTGGGGTCTGTTCGGAGATAAATTCGATGCATTCTTCTGTGAAATACAGACAAGAGAATCTAGATCTGTGTTGTTTAGACTTGTGATTTTTTGAGTTCTAAACACACAAAACGCTTCATTGTTATCCCGGCCAGTGGCTCGGAACCCGATCAGTCCCGTCGCGGCGCGCCAGACTGACTCGTTATCCTGGCCAGCCTGAGTGGCTTGGAACCCGATCAGGCCCGTCTCGGCCGCCGGGAGGACTGGCACGAACATAAATCAGCTTGAGATGGAAACTAAACCTCCAGTCACGAAAAGACTATAATATCAGTGCTGTAGTGGTAAAAATAGAGGTAAGTAGGCGCCGAAAGCCCACCGTATCACCTTGAGCACTGAACGTAACTTACCGGTCAGTGCCTAGGCGCTACATGCACGTTCAAATGCCAAATAGCTGCGCCTACACGTGCGCCTAAGCGCCACTATACAACACTGATAATAGTGAGCCAAAGAAATAATGTGTACGTAATTATTTACGCGAAGTAGTCACGAAACTGAAAAATCTACTTAATTGTCAGGGGCCGCGAAGTCGGGTTCAGTCCCTTGCCTTCCACTGACCGTCAGGGCAAAGGTTGTACATTAACAATGATTTGAATAATATATTTGTATTTCTAAATAAAGATTCCCCTAACATATGTGACCATAGCATATAATATCGAGTAATTGTTTCACAACAGCTTTTTGTCAGCAAACACTGAATTAGCATGCGCTCACACGGCTTCCGTGCCCGGTCAATTACCTTTATTCATTGCCGGCATCAAAAGCCGGTAACGCAGTGGTTTACTTCTTGCTGGCTTCTCAACATTTGCGCTCACGAATACTGCAAAGGCATTACAAATTGTATCTAATGAGACAGGCTTTGTTTCACTTTTATATAAGCATCAGTGGTTAAGATGAGAATAATTAATTTTGAAACAGAACTCAGAATACCTGGCAACTAGCTCGGCGCCTCTATCCCGACTTAGTCAAGCCAAGAGCTCATCCGACGAAGACTTCACGGGTCGGATCGTTAGGTTTCACAGCGCTATTAGTTCGAACCAGAATACACTGATCAAGAAATACAACTGTACTAGAGAGGCGCCGTGAACATGCACAGACAACGGAACGTAGGTATAGTTCTTTGTAAGCCGGAATTCTTCAGAGAAATCACTGTCGACGAAATGCCGGCCCGAGACAGACCGACGGAAATGTTTGGCGACCTCATAGGCTACTGCGCATACATTCATTTTTCACTACCGCGAGCCACTTCCTAAGCATTTCGGGCTCTCGAGGAAGTCGAAAAAATGATATACCCGCTTTCTTCGTAGCAGACCGGCCGAGTCTCACGCATCTCGCGTGAATCCAGTGG
>NMRA01001385.1:0-22809 GCA_002633005.1 Phoronis australis | reverse complement strand
TCGCGCTCCTGATTAACTGCCAAATGGAATCTGGGAGAATTTTATGAGGGGGGGCATGTCCCCCTTGGCTCCCTTCTAAATCCGCCACTGTGTTCTGTCCAGTTGACTGAAATTGAGCTCTAAAACGAGGTTATGCTTTGGACGAAAGAATAAGGTGTTTTGATTTTAAAATTCAACTTGGTCAAGATTGATATTTGAAAAATATAACACATGAAATAAATGTAATTATTAAAACCAAGAAAGCAAAATTCATGGTCATATAATTTTTTTTCAGTTGCGAGCCCGGTTTTTTATCGTAATCAAAATACATATTTAATAACATCATGTATTATTTCAGATCAATGACAAATCAACTGTTAGTCCCGGTAGTGCCTACCTCAACAGGATTTAGGCTATGCTTGAAGCTAGGCCTACTCTTGATCAACAAATTAAACCAGATGTAACTAATTGCACATGACAGCAAAATGCTATGAGACAACACTGTCGAATATATCTTTAACTCGTCAACAATACGACCAGATGACCTGGTTCGTGTAGAAAGCATTTTATCATGAATTTATTAGAAGAAATGTAACCCTGAATTCAGCATGATACCTAATCCGTAACACAACGATCGCCGCAATTTGGTCATGTTTACTTTTTATGTTTCGAACCTAGTTTTCCGGAAAAACTTATATCCTTTCGTCAGACAACTCTTTGGTGCATTGACTTGTTCTTTAACGATATTTTTCTACGTCTCTGTGGTTAATTATTGACACATTTTTAAGATTTAATATTCAGGTTGGACTCCAAAGACCGGCAATTTAACTCACGCAATGTAAATTTCCGCTTTGTTTATCGCAGTGAGCCTCGCTTTGGATTTCAATGTCCGCCACGTGAATTGGGTCAATTGCTGTTCAACACCATACGGTTTATGTGATGACAGCAGCGTTGTTACGATTAAATGCCAAGAATTGAAATGGAATCTTTTATGATTACAATTGTATTTCCTGTGTTCAACCAAGTGGCTCTTAGTCCAGCAATTAAATCATTGGATAATGACTATTTGGACTTAGGGAATTGTTTATGACATAAAATATATTTCTGCTTGTGGGAAATCATGGATCACGGACAACAAATTTGAAACTCAGGTATTTCCTATGAAGTTTGAAGACGAGGCACTATTCTCTTCCAGTGCGCAACTTAGCTTCCGGTAAGCGAGCAGACGGCGTACATGTCTGAAACACTTGTGGAATGCTTTAATTAAAAGGTCATCCTGTCGCAGAAACTTAATCTAATATAATAATTTTTGCAGAAGATGTAAACCCTAAAATATCTTTTTTTTCAATTATGAGGGCTTTGGACCTTAACTGTGGCAGGAAGCCATTCAGTAAAGATCTTTTGCTACAAAACAGGCTTCTGCAGAGTTCCGCCACAAATTCCCGGCGACTACCCCAGTACAAGAGAGGAAACAAAAATCCAAATGCTGTTGCACTGTAGATTCCAGAAATCTAAGTTAAAGTCCTTTCTGTAGAAGGATGTGCTTTGAAAATGGCGGATAGAAACGAGAAGAGGCTAAAATTCTGGACTTCATTTACTTAAAACAACTTCAAGGAACTACTGAATGCCATTCGTGGCAATCACTGGCAAAAACTGGCGTAAAACCCGACTCTCTCCATTCTTCGGTAGAACTAGATACGAATCGCGTGGCCTTGGACCTTCAGAACGTCTTGGATATTTTCCTAAGCTCTTTCGTGGGAAGTGTTTCATATGCGTGCAAGACTATGAAAATAAAATAAAAAATATTTGCCGTATATCTGACGTTCGCACATACGCAGATATGAAACAATTCCAAGGGAGAATTTGTGGGTAAAAGAACACCCAAGGTCTTCCGGATGCTCAATGAGGTGTTATGGGCTGAGTTCGCGGCGTAAACGAAAACATTTCGCTAGCTTGTGCGATAACGTACTTCGTTTGTAATGCATGGCTGCATCTGTACCTTATTAATTTTGCATTTTCGCTAGGTTCTCGCGTCTGCAGAGACCAGTCTCATAAGGATATACGTGGACTGAATTATGCTTGGGGCTAAACGCCTGTGTGTATAATGTACCTTCCGAGAACTGTACTTTTGCATAAGTGCCAGTCTTCGATATAGATATCGCATTCCAACGGACTTTTGAAAACATTAATCAAATCTGCGGAAACGCTCTCGGCAGAGACATACACGAGACGTGTGTGTGTGACTGGGTACACGGTGGAACACATTCGTTTCATTATTAATTATGCAGACGAGAGGGTGAGCCGTGCTTGATTAATCGGATTTCGGCATTTGGGATGTCAGCGATAAATCAGACAACTGTCACATTGAGTAAAACAACACACAAATTTAGCGTATTTTATAGCTTGTTTTGCTTGCAACAACAACAACAGTGATCAGTCTAGTGAGAAAGGGGCATGAAACACGCCATAGTTGATACGGTTAAACCCGGTGCAATACATTAATTTGATTTTCAATGAAAACGCAAATCTATTTGTTTCTTAATACGACTTGCGTTCTAAAATTTTATTAAATTTTCCATTTTGTAAAACGAAAAATGAAAACCCGTATTCTACTTCGAATCAATTTTTAGTTTGTATATTGGAAGTACGACACTGAACCAAATTTAAATTTTCGAATTTAGTTTTACGTACTGAAAGTAGGATATTGAATGCACATTGAAATTCCAAATTCCTGCCCAATGGGCATCATATTTGGAATGAGTATTCTAGACTGGATTTTAAAGCAGATAGCGAAAAAGCCATTTTTACCAGTTCTAAACCACTACGGTTGTACATTTGTTGTTCAATTGTAACTGAATCCTTTAAAGTTAATTTTTGTTTTCTAATAGTGAAAGTAAACAATTTAAAATATACACTGTCATGCTCAATGTAACATTAACTGATTAAGGTTGCACGCAAGAATGCTGAAACTCTTTCCGCATTGTTTCAACCAGAGTTCCAGGAGGGTTATTTTTTTCTTTAGTATGAGCTAACCTTCGAGTTGAGCAGTTAGTTTAGAGAACAAGTTACTTCGAATTACTTCCTCTGCTGTTTAAATTCGGACACTTCAAAGACGTGATGCAGCCGAACAGTCCGGAAAACATGCTGAAAGATATTGTTCAGTTAGCCATTTTATGTTATCGACTGCATTTCTTTCGGTACTGGCCTTTTTTTTTCTTAAATTCTCCCTTGTAATACACCTGTCGTGTACCACCGCACTCATTTTTCCACGTTTTCGCCCGCCGGCTCCAGAGACCAACCCACTTCAGCTTCCCTACATGGACGTGAACGGTCCCTAGGTGTAATTAGCCTAGTGCCTACCCAGAGACCAGAAGACTCCGATCTATCCAGGCTCGAGAATGGCCGCAGAAATGAGGTCAATGGGTAACTTAGCAACGAAATGGGGCCCCGTCAGTAAGGGCACAGATTGGTCCCCCTTTTCACTATAATTCTGTTTTACTTTTGATTTCATAATGTTATCTGATTAACAACAGCAACACATTTTTAATCTCGCTGTCACCATGTACTGCGCTGAGGCTAGGTCGTAGTAAACGTGCAAGCACGCAGAATGGTGAATGTTGGCCAAATCCCCTTTTGTCCACTGACGTCACACGCATGCTGGCGCCCCCAGTGGAGGCCATGAGAACTCGTAAACCGAGTTAACCACTGATTTAGTCTATCAATACGGACCAAGTAGCATCAGACAAGTCNGCAGAATGGTGAATGTTGGCCAAATCCCCTTTTGTCCACTGACGTCACACGCATGCTGGCGCCCCCAGTGGAGGCCATGAGAACTCGTAAACCGAGTTAACCACTGATTTAGTCTATCAATACGGACCAAGTAGCATCAGACAAGTCACAGATTTGCGGATAATTCTATGTATCGTGACTTTCGTCAATCCTCAAAATCTAAGAATTAAGAATGTTTTTGTGGTATGTTACATAGTGAATTCTGAGGTTGCGGCATGATAAATAATTTTGCTCGGTTGAGTGTATGAACTGAGTCCTGCGTCCGCGGGTACTGAGGCCTACTGCGAATGGCCACGATACTTAAGTATGCAGAGGTTGTGTAAAACTTACGTTTGAGCTTCTCGTGATTTACGGCAGTGATAAGACGTCTGCTGCCTGTGAGTTGAATGCGGCCGAGCATTCGGTTATTGTGTTTTTCATATTAAAATATTGAAAGTTATGTCGACCAAAATGGTATGTTTTGTTCATTCTAAGTCGGCGAGTCGCATTTGCGAAAGGTTTGCCTAAAAATCCGAAAATAATTCCATTCAAGAACAGCACTGTCCGTGGCCTGGCATACAAGCAAATGTATCGGTATAGAGTATCTTTGTTTGATACAAATGATGTCAGTCATCATCCTGAGTCGAGTTACCAGTTGTGTAAACGAACTGCAGATTCTACAAGGGCAGGCTACCAGTGCAAAGTCTCCTAACCTCCATTGGGGGGCGCCAGCATGCTCATGACGTCAGTGGACAAAAGGGGATTTGGCCAACATTCACCATTCTGCGTGCAGGCACTGATGTGGTAGTCAGCTCACGTGACTTCCTGAAGGCTGGCGGCTGGAACGAGGATACAGAATATGACGTACTCTATGATTTCTAGCACGTGCTACTCGTGCCTTCTAACAGACGAGAAAAATGTGTAGTTGATGATAACAGAACTAAATTCCGAAGAATTGAGTTTGTAGTCGGTGGGCCAGAATTTGTAGGGCCTCTAGAAAATGGTTTTTGTGACTACTTTAGGGGGGGCAATTTTATTTTGGTGTTTTTTAATTCATTTATTAGAGTGTTTTCAAAATCTAAAAAGTTCCCACATATAAAGTTGCACATTTTTGAGAAATTGTAGTTTGAAGTTACCTAATAATCGCCAAAGAGCTTAGTAAACTTATATTTGTAAAAACAACTGTAGTTTTGGTGACTTTTTTGTAAAACAAGTAATATTGTCCCATCAGTGCCATTGTATTGAACAATATTAAACTCACATTACATGTTTTACTATTGTAGATTAATTGTAAACANAAACTACAATAGTGAGTAGCTTCAGCAATATTTCTTAAGATTGCCTGTCCAAATAACTTCATGCACACCAGCTTTCTGAAGAACAGCTTCAAAGTCTTGCTTTAGTTTGGAAAGGCAAATGACATCTTCATGTGTTAGAAGCTTTGATTCAATGAACTCCAAACAAAACTGTAGAAAAACATCTATGGAAACTGCGGATTCGTCACTCTTCACAGTCGTTGTCTTTCTATTTTTTATAGCATGATGACCTGTGGTACTTGGCGTCTAAGACACAAGGTCTTTATCTTTGAATTTCATTTGCGTATTCAGGGCTCTGGACTGAGCTGTTGCTTGCGATACAAGTCCAACTGAAAAAACCCGAACTGTTTACACTAATTTAACATTCAACTATGAGTGAGTTGGCATGCAACATTTTCAGATAGACTTATCAGGAACTGATCCACCACCAGTCTAACAAATTTACATGACATCTGATCTGTCGCCTAAAAATATTGATCGTCTAAAAATTAGATTAGTTGATTCAACTAAAAATAAATCAGCTGATATACCAGTGCAGTGATTAAAAATTTAATTTTTTAAATCAGATGCTCAATCGATTTACACTTAAGGTAATCGACCTTTGACGAAATGGACAGTGGTTTCCATTGTTCTAAAATTATGACGGCGACGATGGCCACTTAGGCACTTTAATTTAATTATCATTGCAGCTACCTAAGTAATTAATGTTTACAAGAAATTGAGAAGAGGTTCCCCCTATCCCAGGACTATGACAGGGGATGACGGCCACTTGGACATGTGGTTTGCAACCATCTACTCTATTTAACGTTCTCAAAAATTTTTGACTTAAAGTGCTTTAAAATCACACTCACAGTATAACGCCATATGATTATCTCTGAGCGCAAGCAGTGTCGATGTGGCAACTGAACAATGGCGTGTTCGAAAAACAGGAGTATTTGTTTAAACTGGGANGCACTTTAATTTAATTATCATTGCAGCTACTTAAGTAATTAATGTTTACAAAAAATTGAGACTACGGCAGGGGATGACGGCCACTTGGGCATATGTTGTTTGCAACCATCTACTCCATTTAACCTTCTCAAAAATTTAGGACTTAAAGTGCTTTAAAATCACACCCACAGTATAACGCCATAGGATTATCCCTTAGCGCAAGCAGTGTCGATGTGGCAACTGAATGGAGTGTTCGAAAAACAGGATTGCAGGAATATTTGTTTAAACTGGGAACAAATGAAAACATTAACGACCTCCTCAGAGGCATCTCTCTACGTGGTACTTCTAAACTTATAGGAACATAATTTGCCGAAAAGTATCCAGCATATGAAGTACCTATGGTACGATCATCGTCTCTTCTGGGTCAGCACTATTGTCTAAGGCTTAGGCAGCCAAGAGGCTGAATAAGTTAAAAACAACTGGTGATAATACCGAAACACACATGGAAAACACAAAGATGTATTTTTAAAAAACACGTACCTGTTTTTGAAAGCTATACTTCTTTCTCTTTCTTGAAATGTGGCCCATAATGTACTTTTCCTGCTAACAAATGATGCACTCATGTTTCAGAATGTTCCTATCTTGTTCAGGTTAATTGGGTGTTTCAGATTTTGGAAGTATAATTGATTTTCTTGGGAAATCTTGGATAACATCTGTATCACTTTCAGCAACTTCAGCTTTAGTACTACTGATGGTGCCTTGAAACGTTGCTATGCCGTTGTATGTCCCTTCAATTTTTGGTCTGACACTTGGTCTTCTAGTCTACAGCACTCAGCAGTATACTGTGTAGGCTACCAGGACATGCAGCTGTTTTCTGCACAAACGTTTTAGTCGGTGGGCCAGATCTCATATCGTTCATCCTTGTGGGTACTTTGGGGGGGAAACCTAGTTTTTTCTATGTGGCTAGATAATATACCTATAAATCAAATTCCAAAAAGTTCCCACGTCTACACTTGCACATTTTTTTAAAAAAAGGTGTTTTTGTTGCACAAAATATGGTGCATATTCCTGCCACTTGATGGCGCTTTTCTATTGAATTGACCAATCAGAGAGCCAGATTGTATTGTTGTGCTTAGTTACTTCAATATGGCTGCTCCCATGGAGTGTGATGCCTGTATAATTCAAGGTTTATCAAACAGCACAAAATTGTGATGTCAGAGCCTAAAGAAGCTTAGGAAAGCTTCCTGACGAAAGCTGATTGACTGTGGAACTCTGTAGATCAGTAGATCAAAAAGAAGAAGAGGTGTCACAAACGTTTGTGCAGAAAACAGCTGCATGCCCTGGTAGCCTACACAGTATACTGCTGAGTGCTATAGACTAGAATACCAAGTGTCAGACCAGAAAATTGAAAGGACATAGAACGGCATAGCAACGTTTCAAGGCACCAACAGTAGTACTAAAGCTGAAGTTGCTGAAAGTGATACAGATGTTATCCAAGATTTCCCAAGAAAATCAATCACTTCCAAAATCTGAAACACCCAATTAACCTGAACAAGATAGGAACATTCTGAAACATGAGTGCATCATTTGTTAGCAGGAAAAGTACATTATGGGCCACATTTCAAGAAAGAGAAAGAAGTATAGCTTTCAAAAACAGGTACGTGTTTTTTAAAAATACATCTTGGTGTTTTCCATGTGTGTTTCAGTATTATCACCAGTTGTTTTTTAACTTGTTCAGCCCCTTGGCTGCCTAGGCCTTAGACAATACTGCTGACCCAGTAGAGACGATGATCATACCATAGGTACTTCATATGCCGGATACTTTTCGGCAAATTATGTTCCTATAAGTTTAGAAGTACCGCGTAGAGAGATGCCTCTGAGGAGGTCGTTAATGTTTTCATTTGTTCCCAGTTTAAACAAATACTCCTGCAATCCTGTTTTTCGAACACTCCATTCAGTTGCCACATCGACACTGCTTGCGCTAAGGGATAATCCTATGGCGTTATACTGTGGGTGTGATTTTAAAGCACTTTAAGTCTAAAATTTTTGAGAAGGTTAAATGGAGTAGATAGTTGCAAACAACATGCCCAAGTGGCCGTCATCCCCTGCCGTAGTCTCAATTTTTTGTAAACATTAATTACTTAGGTAGCAGCTGCAATGATAATTAAATTAAAGTGCCTAAGTGGCCATCGTCGCCGTCGAAATTTGAGGACGATGGAAGCCACTGTCCATTTCGTCAAACGTCGATTACCTTAAGTGTAAATCGATTGACTATGGTTTGAGCATCTGATTTAAAAAAAATAAATTTCAATCACTGCACAGGTATATCAGCTGATTTATTTTCAGCTGCATCTACTGATCTAATTATTAGACGATCAACATTATTAGGCTACAGATCAAACGGCATGTAAATTTGTTAGGCTGGTGGTGGATCAGCTCCTGATACGTCCGTCTGAAAAAGTTGCATGCCAACTCACTCATAGTTGAATGTTAAATTAGTGTTAACAGTTCGGGTTTTTTTCAGTTGGACTTGTATCGCAAGCAACAGCTCAGTCCAGAGCCCTGAATATGCAAATGAAATTCAAAGATAAAGACCTTGTGTCTTAGAAGCCAAGTACCACAGATCATCATGCTGTAAAAAAGAGAAAGACAAAGATTGTGGAGAGTGACGAATCCCCAGTTTTCAGAGATGTTTTTCTACAGTTTTGTTTGGAGTTCATTGAATCAAAGCTTCTAGCACATGGAGATGTCATTTGCCTTTCAAAAATAAAGCAAGACTTTGAAGCTGTTCTTCAGAAAGCTGGTGTGCATGAAGTTATTTGGACAGGCAATCTTAAGAAATATTGTTGAAGCTACTCACTGTTGTAGTTTGTGCCTGACTAAGAGATACGAAAGTGAATTGAGGCTAGTGTTCAATAATTCACTTGCTGACTCTAATTAACACAGCCCATTGTAACATATTTTGAATCAAACGTTTGCCCAAATAGTGCCCGCCTCCAAACAAGGACTTAGTGTTTGACCCTTCATTGCCTGCGGGCTAATCACCAGTGTGCAGTGCTGTACCCTCTCTAATCGACCATAGTTGGCTCCTTGGCGGTGGAGCTTTGCAGTTAATATGTATGGCAATGACCGCATCTCCATTGACAGTACTAAACGATGAACGCTGCAAGTGCAAAAAGAACATGTGTGCTGGGAAACTGAGTTTGTGCTGCAATGCTGGGTCAAACTGTACAGAAATGTGCAGCTGTGACAACTGTAGTAACATCAGCAACACTGACTGCATAACATTGGATAGTTCTTTGACAGGCCAACCCTAAATAGACCTCCAACCCCGTTATTTCCTTTTTTGTATTAAAAAGTTAATTTTATTTGTTGATTAAGTCATAGAAAGTACATACTTTGATCATTGTCATGTATTTGTCTCATACTGCTTAATAAACGCTGTCAGAATAATCTATTTTAATACAGTCTTTGTGCACATTCACAGAGATCATTCAACTATATTGTTTTTGTACTATAACATATTTCTGGTGTATTATGCAAACAAGCTGTATTTTACACCATTAGTCAATGTTTTAGTCATTGAGGCACAAATTTTGCCCAGTCTCAAGTGTTATGTGTTATTTTTGTTGCCTGACAATGCCAGAATAACTTCCTAGTAACATTCAGACTTAGTTTGCATTTTTGCCACTAGGTGTCTCTTTACGTTTTTTAAATTTCACTGTTTACAGTTAATTTACAAAAGTAAAACATGTAATGTGAGTGTAATATTGTTCAATACAATGGCACTGATGGGACCATATTACTTGTTTTACAAAAACGTCACCATAACTGTTGTTTTTACAAATATAAGTTTACTAAGCTCTTTGGTGATTATTAGGTAACTTCTAACTCAAATTTCTCAAAAATGTGCAACTTTATATGTGGGAACTTTTTAGATTTTGAAAACACTCTACTAGATGTATTAAAAAACACCAAAATAAAATTGCCCCCTAAAGTACTCACAAAAACCATTTTCTAGAGGCCCTACAAAATCTGGCCCACCGACTATTTGTGACACCTCTTCTTCTTTTTGATCTACTGATCTACAGAGTTCCACAGTCAATCAGCTTTCGTCAGGAAGCTTTCCTAAGCTTCTTTAGGCTCTGAAATCACAATTTTGTGCTGTTTGATAAACCTTGAATTATACAGGCATCACACTCCATGGGAGCAGCCATATTGAAGTAACTAAGCACAACAATACAATCTGGCTCTCAGATTGGTCAATTCAATAGAAAAGCGCCATCAAGTGGCAGGAATGTGCATCATATTTTGTGCAACAAAAACACCTTTTTTCAAGAAAATGTGCAAGTGTAGACGTGGGAACTTTTTGGAATTTGATTTATAGGTATATTATCTAACCACATAGAAAAAACTAGGTTGCCCCCCCAAAGTACTCACAAGGATGAACGCTGTGAGATCTGGCCCACCGACTATATTGTCGAGTTTGTCGACGAATAATCTATAACTGAAAAGTGTTTGGATGTAGTATTGTCATGTTTGCATAAAAGGAATTTAAAATGTTCTAGTTATTTTGAACTGGTTCTAAGCAACTTCCAGCGTTCCAAAATGTAAATGATGAGAGAGAGATTCACCCTTCACTGGCAGAGTATGTTCAAGCTACTAAAAAGAACGAGAGGCTCTGTGAGATTCCAATTAGATTCTTACTAAATCACACATTGCAGTTAGAAATGCCAGTGAGATTCCAGTGGGAATTGAACCGCTGAGGCAGTCAATGAGAAATAGCCTGAGAAAATGTTATGTGAATCCAGTGAGAATTTTGGTCTTTGGAATATTCTGAGTGAGAATTCATTGAGAATTTCAGACTAAGGAATTTTCTGAGTGAGAATTGAGTGAGAATTTGGACTTTACAAAATTAGAATGAGAATTTAGTGAGAATTTGAGATAAACAAACACCCTGATTGGCTGTTCCCGTGGAAATTTCAGTCGAACAAGATTTCTGAATTCAAAAAATGGCCCTGTGCAGTTACAGAAATAGCCTGAAGATTGTTGACGTTTTTCTCACAAATATTGTGAAATTATTGAACAGTTTGTCTGCAAGTCAATCAATGGAGATCCTGAACTGAATTTGTGTGTTAATAACCTTAAAGTTAGTACATTTCATACATCTAGTAGAGTGTATGAAGAACCAGTATTTGATTGGTGTCTTCATTCTGTGTTGACAGCTGAGTTTTCAGTATTTTGCTGATTCACCAAAGGCATTAAAATTGTTAGTTTAAGTCTGCTATATTTCACAATTTGGAATTTAATTGTTCTTTTAGTCAAACTTCAAGATAAACTCCCAAATTGGTTACCAACAAAGCTTTGAACTCTCATCTACTCAGTCAGTGGCTATAAATGCACGCACAAAATTTCTAAGCTCAAAATTCTAACTCAGTGAGATTTTCACCCAGTGAGAATTTCACTAATTTGCATAGCATTCCTACTCAGTGAGAATTTCAGTTAGACAAATTCTCACTGAGTGGGAATGCTATGCAAAATAGTTAGATTCTCACTGAATTCTGACTGGAATATCACTGTATTCTCACTAAAGTGAGATTTTTTCTCACCAATTTCAATGGCATCTTAATTAGTTAGATTCTCACTGGAATCTAACTGGAATCCAGTGAGATTCTCAATAGCTTTCGGAATGAGAAATTCCTTAAGTTTTTTTGATAAGGGCACACTTCTAGTCTCATTGACGGCAGATGATCACTTACACAGAATATATGATAACATTCTGTTGCTACTGCCCATGTGTAAGCCAACAGATTACCAAAATTCAGATAACCGTCTCTTGTTGCTGCATGTAACTGAGCCTCGGACTGCTTATCAATGGATCACCTTGCACACTACTGTTGAATGAAATCTACACATTTGTCTTAAATCAGGGTGAATGATGTAAGAAGTGCCTCAAACACCTCGATCTCGAGGGTAATATCAGGTCATGTAGACTTAGGAAGAGCAATGTCATCTGAGGTAAAAATGCAGTATACTTTACGCTCGAGTCCATATGACCTGATATGCCTAATAGATCAGTGTATGTTTCTGTTACTAAACCACCACTGAGGCTTTTTCCATGCTCTGGTGTACTGACATTGTTTACGCCCATTGTGAAGGGTTTGTGGTTTCTTCAGTGTCTGTTTCGGCACACTGCCAAAAGCAACATCTGATATCTGGACAAATGAAAAGTCTTATTTCACAGAGTGGTGGGCCTCTATTTCAGATTATCAGAAATCCTCTAGCTGTGCTCCACTAGTCATGTAATAAAACAACATGAGCGACCCAAAATTTATCATTGTCAGGACATGAGATTATGTGGGACCTGACTAAAGCCTTGGTCACAACCCGCCGTACGTGCAAGTGCGTGCTGTCTACGTGTAAAAACGTGGGGGAAATTTGGCGATCCGTACGTGGCAAGTACGGCCTCCGTGCGTTTTGGTGAATACGCAGGAGAACGCAGACACGACGTAGCACTTTTAGTGCATGCAGAACTTTCTCTGCGTGCAAGCTGCGTTCGCATTACAGATTCACGGCAGTACGTGTGACGTGCGTCCTCCCTGCGCTTGCCACTCCCTACTCACGTTTTCAGAAAAACGTGGTGCCCGTGGCGTCCGCAGAAAACGTACGAACAATAAACACGCACGGCGGGTTGTGACCATAGCTTGACACATATGTGCGTGCATTTAGCCAAATATGTACAAATCTATAGATTTCAACTTTCTGAATATATATATATATATATATATATATATATATATATATATATATATATATATATTGTGGATTCAATGTAGAAAGTCTGTATATTTTGACTTCGTATATCAATATAACATTAATCGGGTCACGTGACCATATTTTTGATAAAATTCCATACAAAAGATACGTTCATTGCAAACGGTGTTAGTCTCGTTTTTTCCTGTGATACAAATGTTTAATTGGAAATCTCATAAACGTTGATACTTGTTTCTAAGTTACCTTTTTTATTTTGTGCAAAGTTGAGTTTTTCGTGAAATCGGTGAAGGTCCCAATTTTGGCTATGCCCTTATTCCAATGGAAAAGACTTCAAAAACAATACCTAAAAGCGTGTTGGGAACACTGTATAAAGTATGTTATCTGAAAGTTTTATTTCAATCTGATCAGTAATTTCCGAGACATGATGTCTCCGAGAATATTCAAATTTGGACATTTGTCTGGGATATCGCATAACCTTCATTTATTGCTTAAACGTTATTTTTAAAGTTTTCCTTGTGAATTAAACTTTAGAAAAACTTGTGTCAAAATCTCAACTTGTTACTGTGACTCAAGCAACTTTTGCTAAATAATTTACAGAAATCAAGCATTGAGAAATTTTACAGCATATAGTATTTGAGCATATGTTGTAATACTGCATTTGTCCAAGGTTAGCAGTTAGTATTCACGGGATAATCCGTTCTTCAAATGAGAACCATACATTACACAACACGTGTGGCATAGAGCTCGCCCAGTGTTTTCATTGAAAAATTATATTAACAGTTAACGGGTTAATACAAGAAAATACCTGTTGCATGTTAAAGGTACATGTTCCAAAGTTTTCAACAAAACAAACTAGACAGACTTCGAAGGAACTCTCCCAGACTCCGTCAAACTTGGATGAAGTTCTTGCCAGAATTATTTGCAGTTTAGTCGGAATTGGATGTGACATTGCGTCTAGTCACCAACTGTTTGTGAACGGACTTACGCTGTCAGGTTTTTGCAATTTTGGCAGTGTGCATGGAGCAACACCTGTTGAGTTGTTGTTAAGATTTAGCTGCAATTGAAATGTGTTCTTGTGAAAAAGAAATGAATATGTAGTAGATGTCTGGTGCACCGAAACTGTCAAATTTTGACGTTGTCCTCTGTATTTTAAAAACAACTGTATACTTGTCCTAGCATCTTTGCACGGTATACTTTATGTTGTTCTTTAATTTGTTGGTAGATTTGAAAATACAAAAAATAGATCTCTCCGTGCAGATGTTGTTAAAGCGAGATCATTACATGCATATTAATCACTATCAATAAAACCACCCGCCATTTCTATCCCACGTTTATAAGGTCCATCTGCACAAACATGAAAAGCATGTTTTCTGTTACCAATTTTCCTAAAAAGAATATGCCCAAAATTCAAGGATTAAATTGTTTTGTACGAAACTGAAGTCAGCAAAAGTCATACATTTTACAAAAGCCCTGAAAATGTTTAACCAAATACTGCTTTAAGCACTGCTTCAGCTCGGAATTATGTGAAAGCCGATTGTGTTCAGTATAGTCTTAAAACAAAAACTGATTGTATTAACAACATATTGTAACCAGTCTGAGAATGCTTGCTTCCCATAATTTTTTTGTAAACTAAAAACCTTGTGGTTCCAAGTTTTGACTTGCTTAAATTTGAAATTGGGTTGAAAACAATCACGAATGTGGTCAGAGGAGTCTCTTTATATGATGTACTGTAACTGTTTGCAGAATGTCCAGTTTGTTGTGTATTTGTTCGGCCATTGTCTGTGATGTTCTGCTAAATAAAATCACAGAAACAACTATTGTAAAGTTAAACAATACTTCACTTGCTGAACAGGTCACTATCACAAACATACAGAAAAAAATATACAAAATAAGTAGGCCTAGCACAACGCAGCACTATTTAAATGATTTGTGTTTGTGTAAAACAGACCAAACCCAGGCTTTTCAAACATGGCTCAAAATCATGGCTCACAGCTCAAGGTTTCCAAACATGTTTGAATAATGCGTGGGGTCAATATAATTATATGAATTAAAGAAACCAATAAAAATTTGCAAAATTTTATTACAATTGGAAAACTTATGGTAAGCATACAGAAAATTACACTGACGTATCTAAGGAAATGCCATTTAAACATCACTGACAAGACAAATTAAACATAACCTCTTGAAGGCCATCCAAAATGGAATCTCAACCTCAAAAAAGAGTAAAATTTACAAAATATAGAAGCATGTACTATATGAATTACAATCGTGTATATTAATTATTTTTGTATAACATAATGCGTAGAAACATCGTGCATTAATAAATAGTGAAATGCTTAACAAAAAAGTACCATGATAAATTTTCAAAGTGCAAATTAAAATAAAAGCCAAAGAACATTAAAAATGGTAAGAAATAGTACAATCAGAATATATATAAATGCATATATATACATATATATATATATATATATATATATATATATATATATATATATACATATATGCAAGTGCCCAAAAAGGACAAAATGACAACGATACTCTTGCAAAAGCCGGATTGTAACATTCACAACTGCGATTCTTTTCAGCAAACAATGAAGTTTAGCAATAGAGCGTGTGCCTTCTAACTGACCAAGGGTTATAACCTGAAAGACCGCACTGACAGACTATCGTTCCTTTAATAATTAATAATCAGACAAGTCTATCTTTGATTTTCACTGTCACTCACTTTATTGGAACAGGTTTATGAAAATGGTTGGTAAGTGTGATTATAGAGCTACATGTAGGATAAAGTCAATACTAAAACAAGAAGTCAACAATTGTGAAAAGGGAGTATTAAGTCCAAATTTCAGTCTCGAGTCTCAAGTTACTTTCATGAAACACTCCAAGATCTTAGCTACAACTCTGTTAACATGGGTCCCAATTCCTTTACACAGCCACAGTGTGCATGTGGCAGTGTGTTCAAGTATGCGTAAGTCTTTCAGTGCCAAATGACTGACCACGTAAAGGCACGTTCTTGGTGAGAAACTTCAATTTTACAGTAATTAGAAGTGGTGCGGAATTGAACCCACTAACTCTGCAGTAGCAGCTGCACACTCTATGGCTGAGCTGAATCCCACGAGTTAAATAGTATAGACACTGGCATTGATTTCAGCAACTCTCTGGCCAACCACGCCAATAACTGGCAATATGTAATGAAATAAAGCTCCATAAGTGTTATTAAAATACAAAAATCCCATCTCTATAAATGTTATTAAAAACAGTACAAAAGATCCCTGTTATTATCGTTGATGATTTAAGGGTACCACAAAATGTAAAACACATTAATGCGGTTATAATCAGATTAAATCTAAAGCATTAACGAAACATGATGCACTGGCAAAGCAACGCCAAGTGTACACTGAACCTTTATGGGACCAACATTCCAAATAAAATGTGGGAAGCAACTTCACATAACTTGTCTAAAATGCTCCAGGTCCAATCAAAAGCATGTTCTACCTCAACCAGTGTAAAGAAGAGACTCACATGCCTTCAAAATTAGTCTGCCACAACCTTTGGGATATGTTCGAAGATGTAAGACACACGCGAGTCACTTGTGCCGATTCTCGCTAATGGGACAAAAATAATGAATATTGTCTAATAATGCTAGGTCTCAGCCTCGCTGACCAATCACTTCATTAGTGGCCATTTTGCTTGTCCTCTGCACTTACTCGCTTTTCACTCAAATAGTCCTGTCTGCTCTTGTACGAATACAATTTTGTTGCAAGAAACTTGCTCACGGAATGCAGCTACAGCAGACACATAGTTAGTGATTACTGATGTCATATTCCTAATTATCATAATATAGTTTAAGGATGATAAACAAAATGGTTTGACCTATTCATTTACATAATCAAAATTTGATTTTACTGACAGAATTAAAAAATAAACTTTTTCAACTTAGCATTTGAGAGTGTATTAATAAAATTGAAGACAACAATGAAAACCAAGACGACGGGACCTTCCATTGAGGTGATGTCACACATTCTGAGCCTATTCATAATTTTACAACATCAGCCTGTACACAAGGGATGTTCTACTAGTGGCAAAATTCCATAGAGTGAGACCATGCAAAATAATCGTGAGTGTTTCCAAAAAGTAAGTTTGAGATCTAAGAGTAGACTAGCAAAATGGCGGCCACTGAAGTGATTGAATCACAAGGCTGGAGTGTTGAATTGTAGGAAAAAGTTCACAATTTCTGTTCCATAACCAAAATTTCTTATCACAGGTGTCTCTGAGTGTCAGTGTTACAGAATGCATCTCTGGTCTATGCATTTTTTATGCCTGCGAGTAACTTTTCTAACATTTCCTGCGTAATGTGTTGCGTAGCAAAGTCCAGGAAGCCCAGTTTCTCGTAAATCTTCATCACGGAACACTTGAGTGGCCATGACATTGGTTCCAGCAATACTGGACATATTGGCACTTATTGCAGGTGAGCAAGAGTTATCTCCCCTTGGTGAATCTCATCTGTGCAATGTTTCCCAGTCACACAACTGATAACAACCTAAAATGGTTATTTCGGAAATATGATTGGAAAATGTTAAGCCAGTATTACATTTTTTAAATAAAAATAATTGAAAATTAACAAAATAAGACAAAAGACAAAATAATATAGATTCCTTAATCTGCTTAACTGATACAGTAATCAAAACTTGAAAAACAAAACTGGTGTTCCCTCCGATTGTCTGTACCTTCAAGCATACAATGCAACAACAAAAACATTCACTAAAAACATGGTACTCAAAGTTGTCAAATGAAGTTTATTGCGGCCAGCATATTTATATCATAATGGACAGATATTTCTAACTTTTTTAAGGCATCAAACTTATGCTAAATTTTGGGAACAGAAACATTTTTAGAAGAAACAAAACAACAATTAAAATATTGTTTTGTAATTTGGTAAACTCACAGGACTCGTGTATCAGAATTCCTGATATGAATTTGAAAGCAACCACGGAGGGACTCTACTGACCTAAAACTGATACTGAAATTAAACAGTTTCAGCAACAAAACTAATAATCAAATAATATGCATAATATTTCTTTACAGCTTCATCCTCACCTTGTGACAATCTGACGCAGATGCAGCAGAAGGATGCATCCGCTCACTTGCTATGTACTGCATTGGGATCTGGCTCAGCCGCTACAAATGCAGAGTTAATGGGTTCTTTGTAGAATTATTTTCTCGCTCAGCTGCAAGAGGCATTTGGGATTGAAGGCATCTACACTAAACATATTATCACCCCGGCCAACCCGTGATCGAGAACGACCGGAAAGCGATCGAGAACGAAACCTGTTGCGAGAAGCGAAACCAGGCAAGGTGAGTAAATTTGATGAATTTACGTTGTTTTTACTTCCAATGTGAAAACAGAGGCATGAGTTCAAGGCGTAACACATTGAGGAAGGGCAGGTAGAGGTTTGGGATGGTGTCTGCTTCAATTATAGGAGATAAGTTACGTTGAACGAGGCAGCGCTTGAGTCAAAGGTTATTCGTATGTCATTTTGGCAAATTGCGTTTATTTTTGGCACTAAATCAATAAATTGACCATGAAGTTATGAAGACGTGACTTGTGAAAATATAACACAACGCTTGTTTTTCGTAGTTTTGTCAGGATCTCTGATTTTTTGACAATTTTCTGTTGAAAGATGCGATCGAGAACGCAATTTTCTGTGTTGTTTATGCGAACGAGAACGCATCGGGGTGTGCCGAACATCTATGAACTTTTTACTTATAAAACGTGAAAAGGGTTACAAAATAAGTGTGGTGCAATGAATTAATCACATTTTGACTCATTACTGTTACTTTCCTTTCCAAACTAAACAATATCATAGCATTACCGTTAAATTAAAATGAGCGAGTACATGTACATGTACATCAAGCCCTATTTTAATCATAAATATTTTCACAAATGAATTTATTTTCATTTCAGGAAACACGTTCACTGTTATCATTGTGAGGCGAGCTTAAACGAACAGATTAATCCGGGGGGTAAGTACACCCTACCAGGGTTTTGAAATACAAACATTTACTTTTAGACGAAACCAAGGGGAACAAGGGGTTCTAAACTAAGACTCACCCAGCAATTGTTCCATGTGGCGTGTAAGCCAGGAGTAAACAAATTGTTGATGCAGATGAAAGCAGTGGCGGACTTGGACTTAGGAGGGGGGGGAGTGTCAAGGGGGCCATGCCCCCTAAAATTCTCCCAGATACCATTTGGCAGTGCGAATTACCGACTAGCATATGCGCGCACCCAAGTGGGCTCGAGGGGTTAATGCGCAGTTCATAGGCCTTGAACAAACCCCGTGTACCTTTTTTAGTAATAAGGTCCACAAACCCCAAAATTCGAGGCCTCTGCATTCTTACATTTTAGGCTGGGCGCGCGCATGTGGCAAAATTCTGACTATTCCTGTGCCCTGCCCCCAACTCAAAATTCTGGATCCGCCCCTGGAAAGTGAGTGCCGAATCTTCTTGCAAGATTGTGACAGCAAAAGGAAAAAAAAACAAATACGCCAGTGAAGTTAAAGAAGGATGATGAGCGTGCCTGTGGGGAGCGAGAAAAGTGCGGCAACACCATTCGTGAGGTGATTCAAAGATTACCGCTCATGAACGTCTGGGATTTAAAAAAATGCCAGAAATGGTGTTAACTGTTTTGCTGATAAAACGGGTGATATTTTGTTGGATGTTTTACTGATATTATCGATACAGAGATGAACAGATAGACTTGTGGCACTTGTGTGGCTTGGATATACAACATATGTTTGACTCTTCTGTTTTGTGGTATTGGTCCTGAGTGCATCTTCAGTTCATGATCTCCAGCTTAACGTGACATTGAAAAAGAGTGAGGCCAGATATAATATACCTATTATATTGTGATTTTCTCAAAAACGTACTAGTTAAAATGTTGTCATTAACATAACTTCAAGACACAATGTAGTGATTACACAGGAAATCAACAACAATATTAAAGCAATTCTATATTATTATTAATCTTTTATGACACACCTCAAAATTGGTCATACAGAAAAAAAGATATAAAACAACGGGGGGCCGGGACCCCTACCCCCCGCCCCCTAAATCCGCCTATGACACTTGCTATAGAACAAAACTATCTTCAGGGTCCGTTGACGGGTTTTGAAAGGTGGTGATTGCCGGGATCTTGTCTGACCTGCAAATTTTGGAATTGTTGCGTGTTTTCTGGTGCCGACAGAAATACCAATACACCTTTGTATGTAGAGTCTTTGCGATACACTTCACAGCCTCAGCGAATTAATACTGGGTGGTTCACTCGTTTTTGCACAATTTATTTTACAAATCACTGTCCATTATTCGCTACAAGACAATCAACCGCGTTCGACTGACTGAAGTAGCATATAAGTATGTATCTTTAGCAGGTTGTCTACCACTTTGAAGACAGTTGACAACATTTACCATCTGAACTGAAACTTGATGGCATATTGTTTGATGCAAACATGTCCAGCGTTTGAGGAAGACACAGAGGTAATGACATATCTAAGTTGTGCTTAAATGATATTGGTTTTTCGCTTGCATGCAACACGGGCGATTTTCACTGCTAACGTCCGTAAGGTCCACTTGCACAAACATGAAAGGCATGTTTTTCGTGACCAGGTGGCCCAAAATCCGAGGCTTGCATTGTTTTGAATGAGACGGAAGTCCCGTAAAAAGTCAAACATTTTACAAAAGTCCTGAAATCTTTAAACCAAATTCCTTCTTTAAGCGCTGCTTAAACTTGGAATCATGTAGAGAACGATCGTGTTTAGAATACTCTCGACAACAGTTATTGTTTTGTAACCAGTCGGAGAATACTCGCTTCCCAAAATTAAGAAAATAGCGAAAATAGAATTGTTCCAAGTTGATGAGTGACTCATATTTGAATTTCTTATGGCTTTCATTTTTCCTAAGCGAAGGGATCACTTTGACCCTAGAAAATAACCCCGGTTTCTATTTGTGTTGCTAATTATTTTATAAACAAGCTGTTTATGGGCATATAACTATATTTTCAAATTTGTACAAGCACACGAAGCCTAAACTATCCAAACATATCATTTTTACTTAAGCACTAATTTTAAGTACCTAATTATTTTAACCGAATTAAGGGCTCAGTTTTTAGTTATTATATAGGAAAATGTCATTCGTCAAAGAAGAGCTCAAAACAAAGGTAAAATGATAGAAAGTATACTACGATTGCGAGTATAGTACGAAACAAATACGCAAAAGATTTAGGGAACTTAGTTGAGTCCCTATTTAAGACTGTTGCATGCAACCGGGCACAGGACTCTGCTTCATGAGAAGTCACTCAGAATAAACTTTTACTTAGCAACTGTGGAATGAGAAAGTGAGACCAGATTTCTGTCTTAAAGGATACCAAAATCTGATTCGGCCTACTAACACATACACGACTTTCCCATCGAATACTCTGGAGCAAAATAATGCTCGGTAACCTTGACAACCCTCACACTTTTGGAGCAAAATCTGACACCTCCGTACAAGTCTTCTAAACGGGCAAACGTTTAGAAAAGTGACAGGGAATTGTTGCAGACAATGCTAGGATTATCTATAAAAGTCGAATGGTGGATCAAAAAATTCTTTATTGTACCTGCGTGAACCGTGATGCTACTTCATATAACGCCTTTCTTTAAAATCGAAATGAAAATCTGAATGAAAAGTTCATCACTAAAAAGGAACAGCATCTGATAATTTTATTATCTCCACATATTCCGAGATCATTTTTCTAAATGGCTGCCTAAACAATCCACCTGTGTCTTGAAACAAAATATGAGTGTCATAAGTCGATGCTGTCAACTAAACCGTGCTGAACCAACTGTCTACCAGTCATCTTGTTACAGAAAGATACTGAAGCCTTGTAACTAATACTTTTGAAGCAACAAATTTATTACTAACACGGCATATATCAGAACTATCAGCGGCATGGCCCAGACAATAACTCTGCCAAGCTTAAGGTGAGTCCTAATAATTCAAAAGGCAAATAATAAAAATGCATTTCATTACATTAACAATTAGTTATGTTTTAATCTCTACTTCAAATATTTCGAAATTGTTTTCTGCTTAACGAAAAAAACAGTTTTCTTATACCAACATCAGGTCAGGTGACAACTGCAAGTTAATAATCACTCCCATTCTCATCCATATTGTTTGACATCTTCAAATTTTATGATTTTAGGATATCGTTTTATATCTTTAATCAAAAAGGAATATACGTTTTATTGCACTAATTTAATTTTGAATGAGTTGAAAGACAAATATAGCTTAAACACTGAAGTTTGAATAATTCTGAACTGACATCTCAGCCAAAACAAACAGTAAGTATGTCACGTACGTCAGTCACATTAACTCAACTTATATCGAGTTGTCTAAATAAAAGATATCATTAAAAAATGTGTTGTACTGACCAAAAATTGCATTAAGTCATCGTATACCACAAAAAATGCAACTTTTTACAGTTCACAGAAATTATCGTTAAAAATGATTTTTCAAAAATTCAAATTATCTGCGCAGATTCGTGGCACCTCTTTAAAGACAATTTTCCTCGTCGGGTAAATAAAGATGAGACATGCATGCATTGAAGGCTTCGAATAAGACTTAACAATTGATGTATTTTAATACTTAAAAGTATTTTCTGATAATTTTGTTTTTCAAACTTCATCAAAATGTTTTCTCATTGTACGCCCAGCACAAATGGAATTTCCAAATAACACTGTAAATCAATGCCCAGTGTTTTAGAAACCGACAGTAGTTTTGGTATCAATGGCATGATGATGCTCGTGGTCACCGGCCTCTGAATGTATAAACATCACACCTACCATTACACCAAAGCCTAAGACTAAGAACAGAACTTTGAGGAGCCTGTGCTCCCCGTTATTAAACTCATGCGGTAGGATCTCGAAAAACGTAACATAGAGAAAAGTTCCGCAGGCAATACCTTGTAATATACCACTAGCCAAGTTGGTTGATTTTGAATTAGCTGCAT
>NMRA01001384.1:8086-22842 GCA_002633005.1 Phoronis australis | reverse complement strand
TCGAGAGTGGCATGTGATGGAGTAAAAATTCAAAAATGTTTACCTATCTTTCATGGGTCATCAAATCCATTGGAAATAGTTTTGCATGGTTGTGGTGACACCGTCCACCATTTTCCAAGATGGTCACCAAAACTACTTCGAGTCGTACAACTTTGCACGAGCAGATTAGTGTGTCGTCTTTCTTCAAACATTGCATCATAGGTTTTCTGGGTCGATTAGTCCATTGAGACTCATTGCATTTGGCTCTAATGATTATTTTCACCATTTTCGAAGATGGCCACCAAATAGTTGCTTCATGTAAGAACTTCAGATTCCAGAGACACGCCCTCTTCACACATTTCATATCCTGAGTTTTTTAGGTCAGCACGGCTATTACAATAATTTTTGTCTGGCTCTGATGATTACGACTACCATTTTCAAGATTGTTTAATGAATAATAACTTATTTGGGTGAAAATATCTGGTTCGCCTGGACTGAAGGATCATTCTCCGCCTAAAAAAGGTGCTGTATCAAAAATAACTTTTTGCGATTGATTTAGTGATCTACTATCACACTGTCTGTGTCACACCCAGTTAGTTGTAAATGCTAGTGAGTATAGCAACATTTGAGACAGGAGAAAGGTTTAGAAAGGTATTTTTAGCAAGTTAAACAGTTTATAATATAAGTGCTTGCCCAGCTCCCACTAGGCTTCTCTTTAGTGATGTTACAAGTCTGTAGCACCCATTCTCAGTGTGTGATCAAAATCTATACACAATCAACCAGTATTTTCACAAATAATCTCTGTCAACTGAGAATGAATTGTTGCAGCTTAAATCGCGGCATTCTCCACATGCAACCGACCACTGCAATCATAACTTCTTGCAAGAACATCTCTTGGAACTGCAGTTGGTCTTACACGAGCAATCTTACTACTTTCAGCAGGTTCTCTGGTGCTGCTGACTGGTTCGTCGTCTCGGGAATAAATTTTCCACCTTCCAGCATCTGTCCCCAATACAGCGAGTCTAGGCTACTGCCAAGGAAACTTGACCACTCTTGCTCTTGATATGTCCCGGCACAATGGAATTTAGCTACGGAAGAAATTTGGTCACGGTGGTAATGCCTTTATTTAGACTGGGGCTAGTATGACACACCTCATCTTCAAATCGCCTGCATCGCAAGTTATCCAAATTTCCAGAGCCACTACCGCCATAAAGCATAGACACAACTCTTACCAGCTCAAAATATGTCTTGCTTCAGTTGCATGGGTCTATTGAATATTCTAGCGTTTTCGCAGAATTCTCGATCACGCAGTTTCTTGAATGGGAGAGCCTTTGCATGCGCAAATGGCAAAACTGCGCAAGATCTGGCTCCAAGAGACAACTGTAGTTTCTTGATATCCCTGACTCTCCTCTTGCTTTGGTGCCTCTTGTCAAATTTCATGAACATTGGAAATTGTTGTGAAGTAGCACGGTAACACAAAATAACTAACAAGTCTGTATCGTCTGCAATAAGGGTAGTTGGACCTTGTGCTGCGTTCTCTACTGTTGTTTCTACAATTAAAACATCTGCGTCGCCTTGAGCTTTTACCACTGTGCAACCAGCATTTCCTAGCAAACTTGACAAGAAGTGAATGAATCATTGTTTGTTTTTGCTCTTTGCCAAAAATTTCCTTCTTTGACTTGATCACCATTTCACCATTGGAGTGAACTTCAGTTCCAACCACCCCACACAGTCTTCGAACATGACAGACATCTTTAGTTGAATGGTCACCTCCACAACCATCAAAAGCAACAGTAGGCTGGGTGCACTTGCTGATATAATCCACATAAGCTCTGCCAAACAACTGAAACCTTGCACATCTAGGCCATGGAATATGGTGAAGGAGAGAACTGCCGTCGATTACATGCATCACCGTGAAATTCTCAGGTAGTCCCTCGCTGGACCAGATTGAATCAGCTAATATTGATTTATTAGAGACTCTGGGAAAACCAGATGTATCAAAAAGAGCAGGAGAACCAACACATATCTCAAACTTAAAAAAGGCTTCATGAACTTTCACTGTTGTCAGGATTCTCTGAAGTAGCAGTCGTGGATCCACTTGTGTAAAATCACTATTGGCAACATGAACTGATTGACTTGTCATTGCCACAACCTTGTCTTTCTTTCTGAATGTGAAGTCTTTCACACTTGACCCCTCCAGAGACAAGTGAATCATCATCCCCACTTCTCTGCCGTCTTCGGCATTGACACGCGTGCCTGCAGTCACACCAGTGACGGTGTTCTGTAATGTTTCTTTTTAAAATGGGTCTCAGTTGTGGAGGAATTCAACAAGGCTGCGGATGTCTGTCGTCACGCGACTGTCTGGCCTGGGTACATTCTTTATGTTGCTGACATGTTTCGCAGCTCAAGTTTGTCACAGTCTACATGGCACAATTTATACTTGAGCGTACCGGCAAGGAAAGCAGCCACGGTGCACTCTGCGTATCTCCCATTTCGCAACCTCTAGTTAAACCTTCTGGTGCTTTAATACTTTTCAGGAGCGTTTGTTCATTTACAAGATCATATGACAAGCCTGCCTAAAATCTGTCACTTTGTCTTATGACATCTGGACGGGAGTCTTTGAGTTGCTGCGTCTGCTGTAAGTATATGTCCGCAGAATTTGCATAAGAGATGTCACCAGCAGCTGCAAATTAAGGCAGCATTTCAGAAACTGCTTTTGCGTGAAGCTCCCGATCTGATGTTATTTCTGCTTTTAAAAAAAGTCAAAGGATGTAAACCATCTTCATATACTGTAGCCAAAGACTAATGATTCGACTTTGCAAGGACAGGTCTAATTTATGTGCTTCGATTTTTTATGGATACCTGCAAGACACTCCGACGACGATACATCGCCGCTCACAGACGTCATGCCAGCAATAAGATCATCATACAGCTTCAGACCACCTNATATTTACCGATTTATATTCTACATTTCATGAAACAATAGTATCCTTGGGAGGATCTGGATCGCCTTATTTAGTTTCAGATATATTTTCTACGTTATATGTTTCTAAGAAATATTATTTTTGATAACTCAAATGAATATATTTTACAGAAAAATAATTGAGCGTGTGAAATTTATTACGAAATTGTAACTAAAGTCTTTTCTGATAAACACACCAAACTTTATGTTATGTAATCTAAAATCTGATTAAAAGACCACATTTAATATGTAAATCTGAAAAAACAAATTATAGAAACAAGCAACTCATTAACCCTGACTGTAGATTGTAAAATGTTTTTGTGTAAATGCCTATCAGGTTACAAACAAAGTTTGCAGAACGTAAATGCTTTAAATTGGGTTTTGTGAATGGGCGGCCAGTTTGGCGGCCGTTTTGTCAGCCATCATGATTTTTTTCTCTCCAACCAGTGACCAGTTGAAAGGTCCAGATATTTTCAATTGTCTAACTTACAAAGGAATACAAATTTTTCCATTTTCAGGGCAAAATATAAAAAGGAATCTTACAACATGTACCAAATTGCCGTTTTGGCCGCCATTTTGTCTATCATATTGGTTTTCTTTCAGGGAAAATTGGCATCTTTTGATTGGTATGCTAGTTACGAACAGTATAAAATCAATGACAAACTTTTTTAATTTATTCTCAGCTGTTACATATGATTAACATGCCAGAAAGCAGTAAACACTAGTTAAGGCAGCCATTTTTTCCGCCATCTGGAAAAACTTACTTCCGCCAACCCGATTTCGGTAGACTTTTTTCTGGCTTCAAGGGGTGTTTGAAGATTACATTTCTAGGTTGGGCGCTCTGGAGCCCTAGAATGACTGGATTATAAAAAATAGTGTCTTGGCAGTATTTGTCTAAGAAATTCAGCATGCCGAGTATTTGAAAAATGCTAAAGATGGTTTGATGTGCAGTTTTCCTCATCACTTAAGTCGTAGCAGTCAATGAACTCGTCACAAACATAATCAATTTCAATGCAGAGTCCAGACGTTTTGCACGAGAATTCTTCTGGCTCATTGCAAGGCGAGACTGGGGTGGGGCAATGCAACTCGTCACTGTTGTCATAACAATCACCAAATTCGTCGCAAACATACATGGAGTCAATACAAGCTCCGTAATCACAGCGGAAATGCTTGTTTCCATATTGTACGTTGGTGCAATTTCTTTCGTCGCTGGAGTCGGGGCAATCGGGCAATCCGACGCAAATACCAATCATATGTTGGCAGTTTCATAGCAACACACTTGCCAAACTTCACTAAGCTCTTGTAAAGGATGAAAGAGATACAGCCGTGGACGCAAAACCCCAAAATTCCCACTAATGGCGCCAGAATAGTCAAACACGTTTAAAAGTCAGCTGCGGTCTCCTCGAAAGAAACATACCAGCCAATTTTCATAATGATAATTCAAGGGGTTTGGCAAATAGAAATTTTGACTCGAAATTTTAAAAGTGGCTACTAGGTGGCGCAGAATCGTCAGTGACATCCGAAAATAGAAAGTTAAGGTGTCTCCAACTCTTTGATAGAAATGTATTTGCCAAATTTCATTAAAATCCATCCAAGAATTCCGAAGACTAAAGCAGCCATTGACGACGTCAGTGACGAGGGTAGAGGTAGTTATAAAACTTAAAACAGGAAAGAAAGTAACTCGAATGCATTCAGGTTCCAACTTTTATTCACAAACTTGAGAAATCGCGGTTCCATATACAGCGCAGGCCAATGTGTACGTGTATCAAATTACACATCATAGGAACACTTAGGATGATACAAATTTGACCTATTAACACGTTCCATGCCACTTTAATGATAACCAGTGCTGTATAGTAGACCACATATAAACCATTGTTCAGCTACCAATTTAACTTACAAATGAGTGTCTTGGCAGTATTTCTGTAAGAAGTTCTGCATGCTGGGTCTTTGAAAAGTGCTAAAGATGGTTTGACGTACAGTTCTCCTCGTCACTTAAGTCGTAACAGTCAATGAACTCGTCACAAACATAATCAATATCAATGCAGAGTCCAGACGTTTTGCACGAGAATTCTTCTGACTCATTACAAGGGGAGACTGGGGTGGAACAATGCAACTCGTCACTGTTGTCAAAACAATCACCAAATCCATCACAAACATTTATAGGGTCAATACAGGCTCCGTAATCACAGCGGAATTTATCGTTTCCACACTGTGTCTTGGTGCAATTTCTTTCATCACTAGAATCGGGACAATCGGGCAATCCGTCGCAAAGAGTAACTCCTTGAACACAAAGACCGCTGTCACATCTATGCAGTTCATCTCCCGAGGGACATTCTGGAGCTGAGCATAGCTTCTCGTCACTTCCGTCTGAACAGTCCTCCTTAGTGTCACACAGCAATGACTTGTCAATGCACTCAACTGTGCTACTGTTAGCGCACTGCCAAGTATGTAGCGGATTACAAGCAGGACAATTTCTTTCATCACTCCAGTCCATACAGTCGAAATATCCATCACAAATGAAGTCGGATGTCAATCCCTGGTTTTTTTGGAATACGCACTGTCCGTTCGCGCACACGTGATATTCTGAAGAGCATCTCCGCAGGGTTTCTCCATCATTAACAACAGTGGCGGCCGTGTTGTTCTCTAGACCGATTGAAGAAGGTGTGGAGGCCGTATCTGCATGACCCGGAGTCCACATCCAACCTACTTGTGTATCATGGGTCACTGATTCCGTTTGTTGTGGGTCGGTAGAGATTCCAAGGCTGTTCCCTGAAATTTACAAACTGGACTTTTCAGAACTCAACATTTTTCTGAAGTTTCAGAGAAAAATCTGCCCATGTTTTTGGCCAATAAGCTTCGGAACTCCAACTGAGTTGGAAACCCTTCCTTGCGACGTTTTAGTTGGCCTATTCAGTGTAACAGTTTTTACCTCCATGCCCTTTTTGAACAGTTTTTTCAGAGAAAAAAGGTTGGGAGCACACAGTGCTAAACCTATTGCTGCAGTACGCTTACTGGATACGTGCATGTAAACGCGCATCGAAATTCATAATAGTAACCGCAATGGGCGTAGCGATCTACGAATATTGGAACTATCATTTACGTTTTGCGACCGTAGAGTCTGTGCCACACGAGAGATTGGCATTAAATTAGTACATAGTGCTACAGTCTTGTGTTACTTATGTTTGCTTTGCGGTTTGTATTAATGCTGAGCACATTGATGATTGTCTAAGGATTCTGTTACTGAATTGAAAGGATTACTGCGCAGCTCAATAATTAAGTAACTACCGGCGAATCCTATGACAAAATACAGGTTTATGGCGTTCTTTCGAAAACAAACACCAAAACGCCCTCATGAGAAGTCCTTTGTTATCGTTTTGCGTTTCTGGCAAGACACAAAGGTGTGGAACACGCGGTAAGTGTCAGTTTCCGATCGTTAAAACATGGGATTTGTCAAAGGATACGGAACTGGAGAACACCTATGGTGGTCAAACTGCCGACAAAGTGATTGGTATTTCATGTCCATGACAGATGATTCTTCAACTCCTCTTGACAATTACAGGTAAAACGAGCGGCCATGATTTGGTTGGCACACAATAAACCACCTTCGAATTATCATGCGAATTGATTAAGCACATCTGGTAGGCAAGGGGATTACACGTATTTAAACCTACTCATTGTACAATGAATACTTGATTTCAAAACAATATTTGATTTTGGTCTTTAACGCTCAGTTATTTCGATATTTTGAAAAATCTGCCATACACCATAATTAAAGAGAAGAGTATTCCGTACACAATGACACATGAACGTATAATCTGGAGAGGTTCGCAATCTCGCCTCTATGTGCATTACATGGCTGTGAAATTGCAAACTTTGCCAGCCTTCCGGCAAATCTATGTAAATGTGTAATGCCGTGCGCAATACTTCCTTCTTTACTGATGGCGAAAACTAGAGGTGAGTTCTGAAAGATCGAAATAAGTTTCCGTGCACACCAGTGCCGTTTTAGCTACGTACAGGGCCCATTAGGTACTTTCCTGGGGACCCCACTACCACTGGGCCCCCACACCGACTTGCAGGTAAAACTTACGCGGTTAGTTCCGGACTCATTATTGAGGAAGCTACGCTTCAATTAGAAGCACGTTCGCACAAAATCGCCGGGCCACGGCCTCCAACACAACTGTATTGCAATGCGCAGAATAACATTGTGACGTCTTTTTTACTAATTTAGTGTTTCGTCGAACGTTATGTCTTCAGCTCAGCTCTTCACAAGTGATCTCGATGGCAGGACTCGGATAATTTTGCGTAGAGTATGTAACATGTCTTTCCGACAGACACGTTTCCAGAAAATTTTGTTGTTGCTGTAAGACACCCTGGTGTGATGGAGTAGGCAACGAAAAGTTTTACAAAGATGTTTGCTATGAACGCTTCGAAAGAATTTTCTTTTCATCAGATGTAAAAGCAGTAAAAGAAAATGAAGTGAAACCTTTACCCATTCATGAGTCTGGACTAATTTAGTAGACGTTCCACAAACACTGGAAGAAAATAAAAGAATGCCAACAGTTGGCAAAAGTCGCAGAATGGTTTAGTGATCAGAAATCAGTTGTCTTCACATGGTGGTATGTCTCATGCAAACCGACGAATGCATTATGCTTCTTGCCGGTCGGGATAACAATAGGCATCGTAGCGGCTGGACTTTCGCAACCCCCTTGTTTTGTTTGGGGATTGGCCTATGGCCAGAAGTTTGATTGACGGCTTAACTGACCAATCACAACGCAGCATTCTTGACATAACTTAGTTTTCAAGTCGCCATTTTACCAGACAAACAACTCGTTGCCGTGTAAGATTTATTGTTTGTCGACATTTCGCAAGGGGCGGAGCTTGCGATAGGTCAATTAGGGAACGCAGATGGTTATCGGCGATAAGCGCTGCCTGTTTGATCACGTATTTTGGACACTTCAAACTATACAAAGGATGCCATTCGATGTCTAGGAACAATGGAATAAGCGTTTAAACTTACTTTCACTCATATACCTGTATGGAAAATGACATTCTGAACTCTCCTGACTTTGAGTAGATCATTATACAGTTCTCTGAAATAAATCTCGCAAAATGGTCTTTACAATATAACATAGATTAGGTAAAAAATTGAAGGCGGTCTATTACAAGTTGTACCATACGGTGCAGGTGCACCCATTGCACTGATTACGTTGAACCATTTTATCATGGGCGGCGCACCACAGGGAGCGGGGGGCTATAGCCCAAACCTATTTCAGTGGGCGGCGCACCCGATACTATACGCAAGTGAAGAAGAATGTTTCGCGAGTATGTTCAAAAGCTTACTTCGTTGACTACCCGAGTCAGAAAAAGAATTTATAACCTTATTATATCACGATATCAGTAAAGAAAACCTACACCCTGGCCCTTGCAAAATGACGGTCACTCAAATGATTAGTGGATTTGGTAACAACTGCTTAATTATAAGATATAATTCACTTGTTTTTATTCCATATATGAACATTTTTCGTTGCGAGTGGATCGCAAGTATCGCAACATTACAAAATGAAAACATTGTACGTATTGATTCAGGATAAAGTAACGTAAGGAGAAAATGTACCGGTGGAGTTTCCAGAAATATGGTAACGGCATGGTTTGCGTCAAATAGAAGAGAGAAAAGGGAATAAATAGGTGCATAATCACGGACTATCCAGCCACAGATTAATAGACGTGCCGTGATTGTTTTTACCAGCTGCACAAGCAGGACAGTCTGACTGATGCTGCGGCGGGACGTTTGACGCAGTTTCAACAACCGGAAGGGTCCTGCCAAAGCGGGACAGCTTGTTAGTAAGTGTGTTGTCGCCATGCATCCTCCAGGTCCTATCAACTGAGTGACATTGATTTGTTGAGCTTGTGAATTTAACAGAACGCATTATGATGTTCAAGAAAATGTATTGTTGAATTCTTGATCAGACTCTTGTCGGACTACCAGTAGGCCAGACAATTAAGCAGACCTGGCGTGAACTAGCTGGTACTCAGTTCACACTTTTATTGCTATGAAAAATTGTGGTGGTAAGGGGTTCCACTACATTGCCGTGGTGCCTGAGGCCCTTGATGTTGTCAATAAGACGGACATGCCTCATGCAGCACTTTTAAAACCCACTTCTGAATGAGGACGCTACGGTAAGCAATACAAGAGTCTCATTGGTGTTATTAGTGGACGCAAAGTATTTTCGGGAAAATAAACCCGTGAAAGAGTCCCATGGGGGTCTCTCGGAAATCCCAAGTACTGCTGAAATCGAGACATTCTATTTATTGTTGTTGTATTTAGTTACATGACATTTTATGTGCTATATTTGCCATATTTATTGTTGTCAACTTATCAACAACGACAACAACATCACAATGACCATTATCACTATCTTCACCACCACATTCACTCTCACCACATGGGCGGCGCAGCACTGAAATAAGTGGGGGGCTTTAGCCCCCAGCCTCCCTATGGTTCGCCGCCCATGTACCATCGACATCATATCAGTCTTAACGTACCGTGATCTTTCTTCATGCCGAAAGTTGCTCCAATGATGACGAGTACCACAGCTATTGTCACCAACGTCGCCAATGTTCCTAAATTGCACTTCAGTTCACCATTCATACAGCCTGAGGAGGTTTTATTTGTCTTATTCTGATCAGGAGATGTTTTGTCGTGGGGGCCGTTGTTCAATTCATTAACTGCTATTGCAACTGGCTGTAAAGCAACGAAAATTAACCTTTACAACTTTTCACAGGAATTCCTTTGTCAACTAAAACATGTCACTGCACTTTCCAATAGATCAAAAATTATTCGTCTTTCACATTATTGCTAAGCATACTTGCGGAATTGAATACCTCATTGAGTAAAATGTGACCTTATGTTGTCATATATTTTAAAAAAGGAACACATGTAACTTGCGTCAAATGATAATCATAAAAACTTACATTCATGTCAATAGCAGCGCAGGTGCTCTTTGGTTGGTCCTCCATGCTGGTGTGTCAAGTGAACCATTTAGCAAACCAGGGTTATTTGCGTGATTTTCCCACCTAATTCGCGGGAAAATGTTTGTCCACTAGTTGTGTACTTGGGCGTGTTTGCGTGTGAACATGCAAACGTCAAAATTGTTTTACTGTTAATAGGTGATACACGTCACCGGTTTGCTTCAGGAAACGTGTTTGTATACTGAGGGTCATTTTGTTTCTACTTCTGGCTAAACAGGAATATTGTAAAATTGGTAACGACCAACACAGAAACAAGAAGAATGTTTTACCTTACTATAAACAAACTTGCCTGTCCATGACATTGTTTCTTGTCATTAAAGGAAAATGAGATGATCGACACAAGCAATCGAAGCTTGGAACTTGGTGTGCGTATAAAATTGGCAATTCGTTAATGTTCAAGGATGACAGTCGGTTAAGTGGCTTTTGGAAAGGTTTCGTATCCAGAACAAGGAAGACTGGCGACGAAACTCTCAGAACAGCTAAATCTGTTCTAGCTTTGGTGCAAAGCTATGTATTAGATATACAACTCTGCGCCGATTTGGGAAAAAATAACCAAATAAAATCTGACACACTTTAAGGGTCAATAAAAACTACACTATTCCTTGAGTAAGCTAAATTATTCACCAGTTTTGCAAAAATTGCCGTTTTACGGTTATCAGGCTGCTAAAATTGTGGTGCAATTTCTTGCATTGGCTTTCGGCGCCATGAAATATTGCGTCACCTATAGCCAAGTTTCTTTTTTCCCGATTTTTCAGTCAACTGTTCCTTTCTACCACGATGTTGGACACATGTCACAACAAATTTTCGGAACCGGTTTCACTCCGTTACAAGTTTTAGTATTTCAATACCGACAAAGCTGCATCATCTCAGAAATGTTGCACATTTTTAGGAAATGAATCGTGCGCTTGTCACGTGAGTATCAGTAGCGGATCTAGAATATCACAAGGGGGGGGCCCAACATTTTGCCCGGCTGTAAGCATTTGCGCAAACTAAACCACGATTGTAGATGCGCATAGCACCAAATGGGGGGAAATTTTTCTGTTTTTACCTCTAAAAATCAAGCATTTTCCTTGATTCCTGAAGTATTTTCCAAGAAAAAAAGGAAAAAAAAACAAAACACGGAGAACGTGTCAAACAGGAAAAACTGAACGTACCAAAGACTCGAGCTCACGACCTGGGGCATAGAAAGCGCGTGCGTTACCACTACACCACCACGATTAACTACAACACTCATACTAAAAGACCTACTTGTTTATGGTCCACAGCGTTTGCGCGCGAAACCTACTTCTTTTCGTAATGCTTATTACACGTTTTATATTTTGTGCCATCAATTGTTAACAAATTTGTCGTATTTAAAATAGTCTTCAAATGCCCAAAAGACCAAATCCGTTTTTCGTGTTGGCAATAATGACGGGATTGCTTTGGAAATCGTCTTAAGATAAGGTTTGACAAAGAGAGTATTGCGAGTTATTCACTAAGGCTTCGATTAAAATTCACGTCTTACCAGCAGCTTCTGTTTTTTCATCGTCACTCAGGTTCCATTCTCTTTAAAAAATGAAGTAAATTTTCTTCATTGCACAGTGGAGCAGACGACGAAAACGGAGTCGTAGTGCGCAGCGCCACTGCCGGTCGCCTGGGATATCGCGGGAGAGCCTATACTTAGCCATAGCTCCGTTACGAATGCGCCGTGTTCCGAATTTGACACTTGAAATTGGGTTTGAGCCCCCCTTACACTAAAACTGCACACATTTAAATCTTCTTTTCAACCGTATAATTTTAATTACCGGGGTTTATTAATATACTCACCATTTCCCTACGCTCTTACTGTTTTATTTTTTTTGCGGCAGCCAAGGGGGGGGGGGGCCCGGACAAACTTGTCTTTGTTACAAAAGGCGGAGAGTTATGCAAGAAAACGACGTTATTAAATTGCCTTTCACTTCAAGGGTCGTAGTCCCCGTGCAATCGTGTCAATCTGTTGTTTCATAACCGGAATTCTGAACACAATGTTTCCTGACATGACCGATCATCGCAGAACACTACGCTTTGAACACGCAAGGTTCTTCAAAGCGCATGCGCTTGCGTTTACCGCCAAAGCGTTTTCTTGCCATCCCCCTAGTCGTCTGCCGGCGCGTTCACAAGCATCCGAGTCTTTTTTAATACTATGCCTCCGTTTGCTGAGTGGGTTTGTCGATTCTGCGTTTAGACTACATTTTATCGGTAATCATTGCAAATGGTGGTTTTAGCTGTATTGATTTAGTTTTTTTCAAGTTTCACTTTCAAAATTGCCGAATCCACTCTCTTAATTGCAAAAAACAGGGAAATTCAGCCCAGCTCAAGGCCCGACTCGTTGATCCTGCAAGTCAGCACTTGTGTAGACTTTGTCGAGGGGGTTGTGGGCCGTTGGTCGAAAGAGTCGTGAGTCTAGAGAGTCTTGGGGATTTCAGAACAATCCCATTTAGGATAAAACGCTGAAAGCAGTTTAGATGAATGCGACGGAGAGAAAGAAAGCTCCAATGACTGCTTTCTTTCAAGAACATTTATGAGCGAAATGGTGAGCAACATAAATTAATGAGAAATGCATCGTACTTAAGGCATCAGCACATGCAAGAAATTGCATTTTGTCCAAATGATTTTAATATTCTTGGTGGCTGCAGATGTCCGCTTAAAATGAAATTTACAGTAGTCGTTTAACTTACACCAGCAGCAGTTTTCGCCAAGAAAAAGAATGATGTTCAGAGTTCAGGCAGCCGTGAAAACTACGAGTTCAATGTTGACCTCGTCAATAAACTTCAATGTCAGGGGATGAAAACTATTTGATATCCGCGCCTCTAAATTCCCATTCAGTCTCCTTCCCTAAACTGAACTCCGCTCACGGACCAGCATTTTACCCTAATTCCATACCCTCTACTCTAATCTTTACACACAATCAAACTCCACACCTGGGAACCAAACTCCAGTCTCAAATCGAAGGTCCTGCGTTGGATTGAGACTAAACTTCAGTCCCGATTCATAAATCTGGGACGACTGAAGTGTTGTTATCGAGTACGGAGGTACTTTCGCTGTGTGTATGCGGAGTTAAGGGTCGAGTACCATATGGTACTTTTATCATGGTTTTTGTGTTTGCTCCTCTCGCTGAGGGTAGGGGCTTAGATCTCAGCTCTGTGGAATTTAGAAACTCGGCCATGGAATTGTTCCCACCTCCAATTCTGACCTCATGGAGGCACACTGGTACCCATTAAACCTCCAAACTTACAAATTAGACACCATGACTTCATGCGTGGCAGACATTAAAGATAGCATAGGCTTCGGAGGCAATTGACTACTTGTGATGTGATATGCAACTGGGAAAAGGATACTCCCTTTTCAAAATGTCTGGGAAATAAAATCTCTCACTTCTTCAGACCCTCATTTTGAATTTTTTAATTTTAAATTGCGTTTCTACACACCTTTAGAATTACCCTGGACCAGAAGGGTAATTTAATCTCTTTTTGTTATAACTGTGTCAAAGGCCACATTTTTAAATAAAACACTGAACACTTACATGTACTGTGGAAAGTTGGTTGTTGTTTGCGGAGATGTTTTTTGACATCAGTTTTGGAATATGTATATGGAAAACAGTCAAACATGATGGGTTTACCCTCACTGTAAATATCACAAAAATAAATAAATAAACTTTGTCCTACTATTTGCTTCACAATTTCCACTTTGTCAAAATTTTTGTTAACACAGCTTTTGATAACTTCTTTTGTGTCTCGTAAACTACTGAATGAATTTTATAAAGCAGACTTGCGAATTGTCCTTGATTTCCACGTCACGTTGTTTAATAAGTTGTACCCGGCAACGTGTTGTTTGTCGGGTAAACTGGCGGCTTGGAAACGAAGGTGAGTCAATAATGCTGCGTTCTGAATGGTCAGTTAAGCCGACACTCAAAATCCTGGCGATAGGTCAATTGTATGTTCGTAATGCTTTCGAGTCACGAGAGAGCTTCGCAATTGTTCTAGTATTGTACAGGTTACTATTGAGACAAGCGAGAAGTGTTAAACGTGCACATTTGCTTTTGTATTTTGTTTGTAAATGGGGCTACCTGTAGGTCATTTAGACAATTGTAGCCTACGGTTGTTTAGCTACTGGGAAATAGTTTTTGTATTTCAACATACGCGTGGTTAACAGCAGTTGAAGATTTGCCATAATTTAAGGGGCCTGGAAAAATCGCAAGGTATTGTTTAATTTGCGGCGTCTATGCGACGGGAGTAAAAGCGCGTTGCATGGTTATCGCCTATGGGACACTTCATTTGCTTTTCTTTGTTGCGCCTTTATTGGATATAACAGTATTCACCTCTTTCACGAACGCGGGGCGCTGCTGTCGTGTTGATCGAAAACGAGGCGCCTTGACAAACATGGCATCGTCCTGCACGGTGGTGTGGTCAAAAGACTTATCAACGTTACCAAAAATCAAGTTGTCTGATGTTGAATCGATCTCCAAAAAACATACCAATACTTACGGCAACTAGATTTTTACCCTCCTCAACCATTCTTTAGTGGTTTTCCCTCTTTTGAAAAAGTGTGGAAGTCAGGGATATACCCAGGCTTTTAGTCTTGAAAAACCCTGCTCGCCAGCTGGGCGAGTGCCGGAGCCAGAAAATTTACTCGCCAAGCCCGAAGTTCGGTCGCCCGGCCGTTGGCGCCAGTCACCACAAACTTGCTGCTAATTTAAATAAAAATCATCGTTTCGTGCACTGATGTCACCATCTATTAGGGCTACCGTATTCGCTCTAATAAGCGC
>NMRA01001383.1:7981-22845 GCA_002633005.1 Phoronis australis | reverse complement strand
AGCACTGAGCTATTCAACCAATTCAACTAATTCAACCAATTGTAGCGCCATCTAAAGTATAACTGGCAATGTGAGAAAAAAACCCGAGTCACTGACTTGCCTGCAGGTGGCGCAACAATTAGTGGGAATAGTTGAATTAGTTGAAATGCATGTTCTGTGTCTGTCAAGTTGAGAGCCTTTTGCTGACGTCATGATTGTTATCAGTCTGTTCCTGTAGGTGGCGCAGCGATTAGTGGGAATAGTTGAATTAAGTTGAAATGCCTGATCTGAGTCTGTCAAGTTGTGAGCTTGGTGAGCCTTATTAAGCGCCATGTGCTTTATCTGTCTGCCTGCAGGTGGCATAGCAATTAGTGGGAATAGTTGAATTAGTTGAAATGTGGGTTCTGTGTTTCTCAAGCTGTGAGCCTGTAGCTGACATAATGTTTGTTATCAGCCTATTCCCGCAGGTGGCGCAGCGATTAGTGGGAATAGTTGAATTAGTTGAAATACGCGTGTGGAGTCTCTAAATGGTGACCCCATTGATTATGTCATGAACTTTATCTACCTGCTCGAGTCACTGACTTGTCTGCAGGTGGCGCAACAATTAGTGGGAATAGTTGAATTAGTTGAAATGCATGTTCTGTGTCTCTTAAGCTGTGAGCCTTTTGCTGATGTCATGATTGTTATCAGTCTTTTCCTGTAGGTGGCGCAGCGATTAGTGGGAATAGTTGAATTAGTTGAAATGCGTGTGTGGAGTCTCTAAAATGGTGACCCCATTGATTATGTCATGAACTTTATCTACCTGCTCGAGTCATTGACTTGCCTGCAGGTGGCGCAACAATTAGTGGGAATAGTTGAATTAGTTGAAATGCATGTTCTGTGTCTGTCAAGTTGAGAGCCTTTTGCGGATGTCATGATTGTTATCAGTCTGTTCCTGTAGGTGGCGCAGCGATTAGTGGGAATAGTTGAATTAGTTGAAATGTGTGTTCTCTGTCTCTCAAGTTGTGGGCCTGATGCTGACGTCCTGTTTGGTATCAGGTGTGCCTGCAGGTGGCGTAGCGATTAGTGGGAATAGTTGAATTAGTTCTAGGGGACTTGCATATGGCTTCTGCGCCAACACATATAATGGCTTGTGATCAGATATCACTGCGACTCTTCCGGCGAAAGTAACCTGATGAAATATTTCTTTGTTAGGGTCATAATACCCGAGGGCAGGTGCCGAGGACATCAAAGTCTTGGTCTAGGGGAAGGCTTGCTCGCATCCGTCAGTCTATTCCCAGACTGCCTTTGGATGAGCTAACCGACGAATGGGCATTTGAAGGCAAAATAAAAATAAAGTATTTTAATAAATGAGCCACAGATAACACACATCAACTACTTATAAGCATGTCAGCATGAACAGGGACGTGCCAAGGTGAAGTCATAATACTTTTCAAGTTTCTGACTTTAGTGATGCCATGATCATGCGTGGCAGCCACGCCGATCGAGACTGAGGTGGCGGCACCAGTGCGGTGCTCGTAAGACGACAAATGGGTCGCTTTTGCGAGTGGTCTTTTGACCAAACGTCCTGTCTCGCTGGTTCCTTGCGCAGAGATTACACGCAGGTAAGTCGCTGGTTCCCTGCGTGCCGCTCACTAGCTGGTAGCCAGCACGCAGGTATCACTTAATTTTCCTGGGGAATTTTTTTACACCAGCCTTCTGATTGGCTGGTTGAATTCTTAACAGGCAGCGCTTCACGCAAACAAACTGCAAGTGTAAATGTGGTCTGTCGTACAGAAAAATCGGTGCTTAAAATTCATGTTCAAGAAATGTGAAACCCAGAAAATTGTGGTTGCGCCTTTTCGGAGTGCATCTTTCTACTGTGGCTGACTTTTGTTTACGATGGTGTCCTATATTCATACAGTATGAATAACACATCGGTTAAATCGGTCAGAGATGTGTTTATTAGGCCTATACATGCATGTGCTTCAAGCACGCGGCTTTTAGACAGTGACTGCAGAACTTACGATATAGTTGCTGCTACGCCACTTGCATGACAAGGCTAAAATCGTTCATAGTCCGTCATTTTTTCACTTTGTTGTAAAGCTAACCAATGACTGCCGAGGTTACATCGACCAATGATAAAGCGCGTGCTACTGCCTGCTACCTGCGTGCTCAGCTGGCTGGCCTCGCTGGTTCCCTGCGTGCCACTAGGTGGGGCGGTAGACGCGCCAGCACGCAGGTTTCACTTACTTTTCCTAGGTAATTTTTTTACACCGGCGTTTCTGATTGGCTAGTCGAATTCTCAACAGGCAGCGCTTTACGCAAACAAACTGGCAAGACTGATGGACTGAAGTGAGTAGTCCGTTGTACAGACAAATCGGTGCTTAAAACTTATGTTCAGGAAATGTGAAGCCTAGAAATTGTGATTGCGCCTTTTCGGAATGCACCTTTCTACTGTCGATGACTTTTGTTTACGATCCTGTATTCATATAGTACGAATAACAAACCGGTTAAATCGTCCAGATATGTGTTTATTGTACATGTATGTGCTTCAAGCACGCGGCTATTAAACATCACTGCAGAAAAGAAATAGTTGCTGCGACGCCACTTGCATGACAAGGCTAAAAATCGTTCACAGTCCGCCATTTTTTCACGGTGTTGTAAAGCTAACCAATGACTGCCGAGGTTACATCGACCAATGCTAAAGCGCCTGCCTGTGTGTGATACCTGCGTGCTGGCTGGGCTAAGCACGCAGGGAACCAGCGAGCTGGCTGGCTAGCGGCACGCAAGGAACCAGCGAGGCCTGCTCGTGCTGGCTACCACCTAGCGGCACAAAGGACGGGAACCAGAGAGACGCAGGGCAGCAACATAACCATGCATAAGTCAGCAGCAGTAGAAAGATGCACTCTGAAAAGGCGCAAACACAATTTCTGGGATTTCCGTTTTTTCAACAAATTTTAAGCACCGATTTGTCTGTACAACAGACCACATTTACACTTCCCCAATCAGTCATGCCAATTTGTTTGCGTAAAACGCTACCTAGCTGTTGAGAATTCTACCAGCCAATCAGAAACGCCAGTGTAAAAAAATCCCGAAGAAAATTAAATGTTATGTGCGTGCAGGCTACCCACCACCTATCGGCACGCATGGAGAGGTCCTAATTCTGCAGTCTTCTAGACGTTCCACAGTCTGAACGCGGCACCGAAAGCAACTGCTACAGCAGACCCGGGTGTCCAGTATGTGCTACCGCCTATCGGTGTAGCTGGCAACTGCTCTGGCTCAGTGCACACGGAGGTATTGTTTATTGCATACATGTACAGGTAGTGACGGTTTCGCCTATTTTAATGGTCGTTGCTTATGTTGCTAACCGTGTTTTCAGAGAATGCGCGTTTTTCCTCAGGCATGTATTTCTTATTGTTGGTGTATTGTTTTTTTTCAGTTCCAATAAACCTGTTTTTACCTATATTCAATCCCCTGTCATCTCTTGAAATCATAGTGACGCATTTATATGTTACGGGAAATAATGTGTTGATAGTCACAGTTGTTAAGACAATTAAACAAATACACATATACCTGTAGGTGTAAGCACCAGCACGATTATTTATAGAGGACCTTTGTTGAGTTGCGCTCTGCTTGCACATGTATGCGTTCATTCAAGTTGGACAGAAACAGGCAGACCCATGAATATGTGCAATAGAGTTTTGGGGTTTGTTTTTGCTTGGGTATGTTGCTCTTTTAATTAACCTTTAAACCCGGTAGAAGCCATGTCTCAACGTCAAAAACGGCTTTCTGTGATAGTCAGTTTTGTTTTTGTAAAAGCAATCGCATTTCGTTCTTTTCCGGTTGCAACAAAACACAATGTTGAAATCCCTGTGACGCCATACTTCGTCGGCGGATGGTTAATTGGTTGATTAACTTAACAAGGTGAATAGGTTTAATCAAACACACTTGGTGACAAGTAAGACCGTGGTCTGAAACAACAACCAACTGTAATTAGTGGAACAAGATCAGAGCTTGAGAGGTGTTTTACCGCAAAGGCAAAGGCCGAAATCAAGCTTGATTCACAGAAGAGGTGTATTCGTGGAATGACTGTAGTACACTGATACTGATGATATGAACTTCGATTAATTCACACGTCTGCAAGGAGGACAACGGCACTCCTTTGGTCGCGCCCGTAGTGGATGTCCTTGTCACCCACTCCCACCCCAAATCCGCCTAAGTTGTTGCAGACACCCCCTTCCTCCCAACTCTGCTGGCGGAGGTGAGACTAAACAAAGCGTACTTGATCCTGGTCTGCACCTTGATTTTTTCGAAAGTACGCCTCGCTAATTGAATAATAAAGGCGTCCACCAGCATACATTGCAGCCAAGGTGTCTTTTTTGGAAAACTCCACAAATACAAGTTGGCGTTCATATGAAAAATTTCTTGGCACAAGCAATGGCCACCTCAACTTCTATCTGTTTTTGCTTACCAGCCTCAGAAGTTGAATTTTCCAACCGTTTTGATTGAAAATATTTCGACACATGACCTTGCTTAAATTAAAAAACTGAGAGCAATGAAGAATCCATCTGCAGGGTGAAGTTTGCAAACAACTATGAACATATTATTTAACCGGTTCATTTGACATACGTGTGAACATAACCTACATTGCTTCTGTGCAATTTAGATGTAAAAAATGATAATTCAATTCTTTTAGGTATCCTTTGTGCGAAGTGTTCCCGTGTCGTTGGGACCAGTCAGAGTTGGGTTGAGTGAAACGAAGGTCGAGACCTATGAAAAATGTAGTATTCTCTTGAATGCGACTGTGAGCTACAGAGTTGCTGTTCAAGACGTCAGCAGAGACGGGTCAGGTTCCATTTTTGTTGTGGATCACAGGTACATTATCCGTTTCGGTTACGGCGCGGGTTGCTGGATGTCAGTACTTTTGATAGTTACAGATTACGCGAACATCAGTTACTTTTAGAAATAAAATAAGTGGCAACTGTAAAACCTACAAAATGTCTGAAGGTTTTGGCAAAATTTAGATGTTCAAATAATAACTTACAAATAGAAAGAGGGAGATATTTGATTACTTCTAGAAAGAATAGCAGTGCTTGTGTCTCCACATTGTGGAAGACGAATATCATTTTTAATAGTGTGTCCATCTTACTACGATTTAAGAACAAATTTCAAGAGAGTAAGCATGAACTGTGAAATAACCTCAGAAAATGTCGTGCAGAAGTGTGATGATTTAAATTTAGCTCAGTATTTGCTACCAGCTGGCAACAGAAGAGACGATGTAGATAACGTACTTTTTTGTAAAGTATAATTGTGTGTATATGAACCACAGGCCTTCTAGAAAAAGAGCATAGAAACATAGAAATAAACTATCTCTGTCTTTCCTGGTGAATACAACTGTTAGACACAGTCGTCCATCGCTTCACAGGCTTTTAAAGTTATCTAACTTTACAGCAGCGCGAGTACTAGTTGGAAATTTTAGAAGCTTTTGTAACGACAAACATCTTTGTAGAAATGATTTGCATTTACTTTCAACAAATGTATGTCAGCAGTCCGGCTAACACCGACCTCTGTAGGCAAACACGGAATTGAAGTTGTAGTTAGAATTGAAAAAACAAATTTACAATGTCGCTAATTAACTTGATAGCACATGCGCGAGTCCTCCATACATATAACTGGGAGGCGCTTGTTTTTAAAATCATTAAACTTAAACAAGATGGCGATAAAGATTCACTATTTCAATCAATTCCAGATCTTGCATTCTGAACACCAACCCGACATCGATTGACTGCTACTTGGTAAACTGTCAACCTTTTTGATCAAACGAAATAAAAGTGAACCCTAAAGTTTCAAAGGGGAAAGTCGCATACTGTTTTATCAAATTAGACATGAACTGACTCTTGTTATCGTTCTGAACATCCAAAAGAATATCCTTACATATTTAGAATACTTTGATTCGATGCAATGTTAATTACACAACAGGAGGACTTCTCGAATCTCAAATGGTTACGATACATATACTTCGAGCTGCACCGGGAAAAGAAATTCACAGCCCTGATATGTTCACAGGATGAACTAAAATACTGGAGCTACATGTACGGCCCGTGTCCTAATTGACCATTTTGAACTTTAAACGAACATAAAACATCGAATATGATGCTCTTTATTTGCCAAAGAATTATCAGCACCACAGGCAAACGCCCAATTTTACACTTTCAGAAGTGCCAGACTTTCGAGATCATGAATACCCCGTTGCATTTTATGAAATTCTCCAACATGCAGAGCACGTCTCCTTATTTGGTAAGGCAAAACAGACGCAGCACTTTTCCCTTACATGGAAAATGTAAACTATGACCTAAAGTGACTTCAAGCAACTGAGCGTGAGCGCATGCGCACATTTATCATAAGTGGGAGATTAGAAACTCTGTGATAACCACAGAGATTTTTTCTTCACCCGTATTTCAAAAATCGTGAACTTAGAGATTTTTTCCTGAAATTTCCTCATAGAGAAAGTGTACTAGACATTACGAGGTGGTACTTTCGTCAGGAATTGTTTAAAAGATATTTTGACGAGCTTTTGCGTTCCATGTCTCTTTAAACTAAAACTAATAGTTTTTTTAATTTTTCTATGTTTAGTTTACCATTACTCTAATATATTTATTGTACCCAAAATGGCCTTAATTCACTCGTTGTGGGGAATACCATGGTTCGCCTATGTATTTAAAAAACAAGATGCGCCTATAATCGGACCACCTCATGCACCTAACGCCGGAACTTAGGCACGTGCGCCTATATGCGGGGTATTTGAGTGGAAAGTCTTGCTTACAGGCGCTTGCGCTTATTTGCAGGATTACACGGTTATGAAGACTCAGAACTTCGATTTTATGAAAATATAATAGTGTGGTACAAAGAGTCACAAGTCCGCATAACGAAAGAGAGGTTGAAAGAAAGCATTTAACTGAAAGGACAACCGAAATTAACGAACGTGAAGGGAAGGCAATTACGCATTATGAATTAATCAGCCTCCCGTTCAGTAACGCTAGGACCTCGCTAAAAAGCAAGACTTCGCGAGATTACGTGAGATATTGCCGTGTATTGTAAATAAGAACACGTGACTTTGACTAGGTTTTAGCTAGGTCCTAGCGTAGGTCCTAGCGTCTACTGAACGCACGCCAGGTTTTTTCCTCATTGAAGTTGTTATTGCACGTATTAGAGCCAGTTCAACCGAAAATTTCGAAAATCTGTGAAGCCATCTAACTAAACATACGACAAAATTGAGAGGTTCGATTTCCCAAGTAAAGATTTTTTTTAACTGAAACTATTGTAGTTGTTCGTCACACTTCTCGCGAAAACAAACTAGCTAAGTATTCAACAGGAAACAAACGCGACGTTTGAGAAGGATTCTCGGTCCCGCTGTATGAGTTGAAGGAGTTGATTTGACACTGCGGAAGTTTCGAGCTAGTTATTTAGAAAATAGTTTGGAGGCTGAAAACCGAAGAGTCACTCACGGGCAATTTTAAAAACAGTTGACTGCTAAGTTAAGCGTTTCAGTTCTGGCTTCATGGTAAGTTGTCCGGTGTAAAAAAGTAATTTACTAAAGGTTTGAGATTTTTAAGGTTTACGGACAACGATTTGGCGATAATGGTTCAATTTTGAGTTTTATTACCTCTTTGTTGTATTTTGGTATAGTTTAAGTAGTAAATTGACATTGTTTTTGTGTCATTTACAAATCACCGTAGAAACGTGTTTTCAGTTAAGTCATTGTCGCCAATTCACGAATCCGCGTTAGTTGAGGTCAACCACTGATGCAGTTTGGTTTGAGAGACATCACCAACACGTGTTGTGCACCTTTCCAACTAATAAAAAAACAATCAAAGATGAGATTATGCTCTTACGGAGTTCAAAAAAATTACAACATAAAACTGAGTTATTTGAGACGTCTTAGCGTTAACCAAACGGCGAAATATTACGCACATAGATTTCAAAGCAAAGTTGGGAAAACAAAAACGTTTCCTCTCTGTCTTCTGATAGTGTAGTGTAAACGATGAAGTACAGATATGAAAAATTTCACCCTTTGTTCCAGGCTGTGTATTACGTCATTTGACACAATTTAAAAAGAACTCTTCTTGTTTAACCGGTGAAAAAAGGGAAACCGAATTACGGTTAAGTAAATCTTAGGGTTACACCAGCGTACATAGTCAAGTATCTACAAACTGTAGATTGTAGCTCAGGAAAAGTAAATATTTCTGAAAATAACAAGCCTGTACTAATTTACTACTAATCTATCAACAATTGGGTCACGTGACCACGTCGCTTTAGTAAAATTTGTCAAATAATAAAGGTATATTGATAGAGAAACAACCGTATCAATAACATGACCTAATTTTCTTGATGTAAATTTCAAGGCGAGATCTAAAAAATGATGTTACAATTCTCTAAAATGTCAATTCGCTTTCGTTTTATGAAACTTCAATGATTTTGATGAAGATCATAAAAGTGTTATTTTTGATAGCCCCTCATTCANTTTAGTAAGAAGTTCTAATAACGCTTTGAAAAACAATGCATGAAGCACAACATCGGAAAATTCAGAATATGTATCAGACCAGCCATGTTCGAGACAAAACATTTTGAAGTTAGCCAAATTTGGACAATTTTTTTGAGTTCTTTTTCCTCTCATAAAATTGGTCTCATAATATTCGGTTTCTACTCGTCACAACATGAGACATTCGCAGTTTAAGGGTTGGCCAACCCCGACAGATTCCGAAGCGTTCAAGTGAGTGAATGGCTTGTGGTTTCGATGTACCTGTTAGAAGATAAAACAGTACCCTATCACAAAAAGGAATATAATGATTATGATATTGATTTGAAGAGGTTAAACGGCCTAATTCGATTTTCAGTTTTTAACCAGCTAAACAGCGCGCTTTTCAGTTTGACTAATCACTCGCTTCTCTCACCTTTAAAGTTAAAAAGCAATAATAAATTACTGCCTTTTTAACGTCACCCCTGTCAACATTGTCTAAGGGAATGTTTATTTTTTACAAGGTTAAGCGCCCTCTACCAACTGATGACAGAGGCCTAACCAAATGTCTCGCGGAATACCGCGCTGACACTCAAACATGATTCTAATCCAAAACTAACGGCGATACCTGTGACATAAAAGAAGAAAGCTGAAATTTCACATCGATAGAACTAAATAACCATGAATGAAGGTAAAAATATCACAACTTTCTGTCTCTGACTACAGACTCAGTTAGTACGCTGTCTTATTTTCCCATAGTAACGGGCGGGTGTAATTGCAGTTTTGGAGTGTCGTGGCTGGCTTCGCGGTGAGAGTTCGTTTTTTGGAGGGGCATGATTACGGTTTTGGGGAAACAAATCCGAAACGGCAATACAGTGACTGTAATGGATGCGCTCCCATGTATTCACGAATCCCACAAATTTCGAATGAATCTTTTTACACAATTTCCCCTAATAATTTATTCCAATTAGGCAAATTGGAATACAGGTTGCAATACTGCCGTAGGTCAAGCCAGAGTAATTTTAAATTAATAAACAAACTGTGAATCCATGAATATTTTTTCCCGTATCATTCCTGCTGAATTTGATCATGGAACTCAGAATCCCAGCAAACATTGGGATTAGTTCAGGCAAACTCCACATGATAACGCTAACAGATCTGCATTCGAGTAAAAATAAAAAACGAACTTGTTAAAAAGCTGCCGTTAATTCGTTATAGAATTAGTTAACATGTAGATAGTTGATAATAGGCACTATAAAATGAATATTTGTCGAAATGTTTTGCAGACTATTCGCAAATGGTAAAGAATTTGCGAATCACGTCACTCTCGAAACAAAGAAGAACTCGATAGTCAAAGTCAACAAGAACCTTCTGGAAGATTTTGATTTGGAAGCTATAAAGGTTAAAACACCAGCCGTTTTTTCGGTAGTTGTTGACGTGAGCAGTATCACCTATGGCATCAAACATCTTGTCACAAGACGACGTATTTTTTTCGTCCCTCGAAAATTATACAAATGCTCCATGAAAGACCACTGCCTCTACCCAAGCGGGCCGATTTCCAGTCGGCCAAACGTCAACGTAACGAATCATCAGATTACCAGAGCGTCACGTGACAGTGTTTTCAAGATGAGTGCCGTCCTGTTGCTGTCCAATCCTCTAAAAGAGGGAATGCTTGTTAAGCTTTGGTCAAGGTAAAGATTTCGTCTCACAAACTAGTAGATCTGTTTTAGAGTTACATAGAATTACATAATGGCTTAATGTTGTTCATGTGCAACCGATCTGTTAACCATAACTGTGGCGTAACCCTGTATACAATAGTTTCAATAGCTTTAACTAATTAATTGTGGGCCTTTGAATGCCCGTTGTAAAACACAAGCTCATTATGTTGTAAAGCTTATACTGCGTAAATCTCTGCACTAAACAAGATATCTACAAAACTATAGAACTCAGCAAAGGTATATGTTGTGTCAAAGTAGAAGCCTGTAAAATATAACTTTTGACACTGATAGCAATTGAGTCACGTGACCATGTCGTTTTAGCTAAAGATAAAGAAACACATGACTACCGAAAAACAGAACATGTTCGAATTTCACTGTTATAAATGTTCAAGATGGAATGTCGAAAAAATTTTTCATCATAGATTCGTTTACATTTTACGCAACTCGATAATTTTTCATTTTGGTAGCCCAGCGCCGGAATACACTGCCTCAGGCATACAGTAGTATCTGAAACGTTCGTTTGGATCATACCGGTCATTTCTCAGTGCCATAGTATTTGCAATCATTCAATTTTGGACATGCGTTTTAACCCATGGACTTAGCACCACTTAAAAGTGGCCCTATGTAAGTCCATGGATTGCTTACTTCATTCATGACAAAAGTTATTTTTCATGCGCACGCCCAGCTTAAAAATACGGGGCTTGAATTTTTGAGAATGCTGACCTTTTACTAAAAAAGACTCACGTGGTACGTCCAATTGAATTATGCATTTGCCGGATTTTGGTAGTTCCTGTCTTTTAGTGGACTTATGTCTCGTTTTTGTACTTTTTCTGATTTCTTGTTTCTCTGAAGCGGACCTGTTTGCCCATTTCTCCAAATAGGGGGCCCGTTCTAGAGCTCCGAGTCACCCTCCCCCCTCCCCGGGGCATGTTTTTTGCCCAATGCGGAGGGGTCATGGCATGACCCCTCCGCATTATGCGACTTCTGAAATGACGGTCTCGCCACGTGTTGACTGTCATTTAATTGGATTGTAACGAACCTAGTCACCAGGTGGCAACTAGACCGGCTCGTCCACGAGTAGCCTCACCTAAAACTGCTAAACATCAGGTCGTGGAAATCAACATTTCGTGAGTCAGCTTAAGACTACTAGCGCCACAGAGACAACTTACGAGGAAGGGAAACACAACTTTGAAAAAGCAGAAACGATAGATTAACATTCTGCCCGAGTTTTCAAGAAAATGCCGTGCATTAGATAGTACACGCATGTCAGTGTTGGCTTACGAAATAGTAAATGATTATGAACCCGGCGATGATACGTACCACTCGATTGTTGTTTTTTCAGCATGAGAGACAACTTTGGTAACAGATCGTACCTAAAGGTTCAAACGATTAGTGTGCGAGGAGTGTGCACGAGGCGGGTTAGAGTCAACTTAACCATGAAAGCTGTCACACTTCCTGGTGTTAGGAGGAAGAGACAAGTCGTGGGCAACCTTATGTACTGTTATTCTGCTGCCGGATGCCGTGTATCAGTGACAAGACTGGTCGTCTAACATACCGTATCAGCTGGAATACCAACCGCATCCTGCTTTGGGTTACTCTCGTGTATATAGGCCACCTCGGATATTAGCCCACCCACAGCGGATAGAAAAAGTACCGTCATTCTGATCTATGCTTGCTCTTTTTCTCAACACACACCTGGGAGATAGACTCAGTACATGTTGCCGGAGCGGCCTGTGCTTTGTAGACTTTCATTTTGTCGCAAACCATAGACACCGTTCAGTACAAACACGGCTGCCATGCATGGAAAGATGTGCTTAACAGTTTTGATTTGACATCGAAGAGGACGAGTACCCAACACACTTAAAGCCACCGTATAACTGCCAAATGACTTTTGAACATGTTAAATATATATAGATCAGTGATCAACACAAACATATCATCTCTTCGTTTACTCCGGACATTAACTAATTACGCCAATTACTATCGTACGACCCCATCAGGAACCCCATTAAGCGCCTACAAAAAACTTTTGGTGGCGCTCGTACTAATCGACGCAAATGACATCATCGTTGTGACCAGAGACGTAATGTCCTTTGCCACAGGAAACGTACCTTACGGTGACGTGTGCATATTTCGAATCACATAATTTCAAAATTACACCTGTGAAACACAAAAACAAAGTTAAAATTCTACGACACATATCTCGCCACTTCCACTTGCATGTAATATCCTACAAGTCGCTGTGCCACGATCGCATAGCGGTGGGGACTACTTACTCAGTCAAACATCAAACTCTTATTCACAAAGACATCGGGGTCTAACGATCCGATTAAAGTACTGGGTTCCTGCGTGCAGTGCAGGACAGGTTGGCAATGAATGGATATTCGTCGGACCCACGGCGACATCCTGTCGGAATGCGTGTATCAGAGAACTAATCTGTTTATAGTCACTCCGTGATAATTACGGGATTGTGTCAGGGCGAAACGCGGCGTTACACATCTTACGAAGCGAAAGGCTCACGCGCAGCATGTTAAAAAATAATGGCCCCGCACTTGGGTCAGAAACGCAGAATTCATGGTGAAACCAAGAAAGAAACCTATTGGAAATAACCAAATCATTTGGAATTTCACGGGACAATTTACCGACATAATTTCCGAAATTTTCGAACTCAAGAAATAACGTGGGATTAATTTGAATTCTGCTGTATTAGCAATTGCGTTGATTGGTTACACATTTTACTCACCAACAACTAACGTCGCCCTCCGACACGGTCCGTGACACTTAGCCGGTTTTCCCCTTCCATTTCATTTTCATCGGATTCCTCTGGTTCAAACATATACGGCGCTAATCCACCCAAACGTTGTTTCTACATTCCCTTAATCTTCCATTTCGCCGTACATTTCATTGAACTCTTCCAATGTAACGTCCGCCATTGCAAGATATTGTGCTTGTCTGACCCAAGTGTGAAAAGTCTCGGGCCATTCTTTTTGTTTATCATGCTGTGCGTGAGCCTTTTGCTTCGTAAGATGTGTAACGCCGCCTGACGCCCTGACATAATCCCGGACGGAGCGCTTATAAACAGATTAGTTTTCTGGTAAGCGCATTCCGCCAGGATATCACCGTGGGTCCCGCCGATGAATCTCCATTCATTGCCAGCCTGACCCGTACTGCACGGCCCCGATGTCTTTGTGAATAAGCGTTTAATGTTAGACTGAGTAAGTCGTCCCCACCGAGACCGCGCTACTGACTTCGGCGACGCTAGGCATCGTGGCACAGCGACTTGTAGGATATTACTTGCAAGTGGCAGTGCCGATATACATGTAAGTGCCGTAATATTTTAGCTTTGTTGTCTCTAATAGATATAATTTGAACAATGGAGCTGTCACCGTTAGGTAAGTTTCATGTGGCAACGTAAAGTCTCGGGTCACAATGATATGGCCACTTGCGTCCACTTAGTACGAGTGTCACCTAAATTTTTTTGTCGGCGCTAAATGGGGTTCCTGCATGGTAGGGTCGTACGATAGTAATTGGCGTAATTAGGTAATCTCCGGAGTAAACGAAGAGATGATATGCTTGTGTTGATCAACGATTTATACATTTAACGTGTTCCATAGTCATTTGGTCGTTTTACGGTGGCTTTAAATAGAATGTTCCTTTCCACAGACAGCCGCGTAATGCTTGCCGCTAGAGGACGTAACTGATTTAGTGCAGTAGTCAGCTTTCTGATTGTTCACTTCCTTATTTGGAAACATACCTAGTGGACTAGCCTATTGTTGTTTATTTTCGCATTTCCAAAAAGACTGTAGATAGAAATTAAAATTGATCTTTTGTTATTATTTTGTACATGTCAATTAATTGGAGACTAACAATTTCTTTGCGGCTCTAATTATACCTGGTGGTGCAGAGTTCGTTAAAAATGATGCGACATTGATTGTTAGATAATTTCTGCAACACAGAGGCACTACTGCGGAAGTATTCTAAATAAATCTAAGTATCCTAAAAGCAGTATGGACGCGAAGACGAAGGTGCAGTTTCTCGATCTGTTTGACCGTGATTTGAATCAAAGACTGACTGACTAACCCTAAATGCAGGAATGGTAACACACGCAAAACTGAAGCATCGTTGCTTTATGAACTGTTCCTTGTAAATTATTTATTGCTTACAAGTCCTGTGAATGTAATCTACCTGCATTATGATGATTCTAACAAGTGAAACTATATCATAACATATCGTTACATTTTTTAAAACGTACTCGCTAAAAATAGACTACTAGTGGAGAACTGTGCGTCTCAAGCCGACACAAACACGAACCAGGCGGTGAGTGCAAGAACCTTTTGGATGAATGTGAGCGATGTGTGGGCGAAACAACTCCATCATTGGAAGATGCCTTCAACGAGCCGAAGATGAAGAATTCCGACCCTATAGACATCGTTCAGATGAATGCATTTCGATTGAAACACTATCACATGGGCCGCGCAACGTAGGGCCTAGGGGCCTATAGCCCCCACTGTTTTTCATTGCTGCGCCGCCCATGGTCTATAGGCGGTGCACCACAGGGGGCTGAGGAGCTATAGCCCCCTACTTTTTTTCAGTGCTGCGCTGCCCATGTATTAAACAACATCAAGTTCAACTGCCAACTGCATGGTATCTTGTGGCGTTGAAGGTTCCTG
>NMRA01001382.1:0-18108 GCA_002633005.1 Phoronis australis | reverse complement strand
TTTTACTTAGACACAGCCCTAGACCTAGGCTACCGGAGCTAACTGTTTGCCCAGGACGAGATGAGTGTGTACCTGAGCTATGAACCTGAATCTTTTGATCAAAATATTTCGTGACAAGATTAGAAAAGCTATCGAGTCGATCTAGTCAGAGACTATAGTGCATGTGTTGTCTGTAATCTATGACCTACTTTACTCCAGGAGTCCCACCAGTTGTGACCTACTTTTCATTTGGCGAAATTTAGCAGACGACAGAATAAAAATATCGGTGAATCTTCACTGATTTATTCGAAAGATCATGAAATCTATGGAATCGTACAGATAATTGGACTTTAAGGTACATACCCAGCTTTACATGAACATATCGTATCAGTGGCCTTGCCATTTGTCAGGTGAAGGTAGCCCGAGGGCGAGCGAGGGGTTCTTCGGATTTTCTCTGGCTTCTCGAGCACTTATTTTTTCATCGTCACCTTTACAAATTCCCATATCATGAACGTACGATTCACTGTTGAAAAGCATCGCCTCTTGTCTCTGTCGACGCGTTTTCAAATAGTGCAAAAACACTCATCGATTCCACCAGGAACGTCGTTTAGCGACAGTGTATTTGCCGCTGACATCTCGTTCGAATGTCGGGTATCATGTGACTTTTCGCATAGGGGCGGAGCTTGCGATAGGTCAATTACCGGGGTTAATTAATAAACTCAACATTTCCCTACGCTCTTACTGTTTTATTTTTTGCGGCAGCCAAGGGGGGGGGGCCCTGTATTCCCCCCTAAATCCGCCTATGGTACAAATGGGGTAAAATAACGTTAAAAGGTATATCTATATGAAACTAGGGTAATGGGCCCTTAATTAGATTGCATGCAGGCAGCATGGAATGTTAGCAACGGCAACCAAAACATATGCATGGTTGAGCGGCTGTGCAGAATGTGCTAATGCGCTAAAAATGATGGCTCTTTGTTGACGCTCGCGTCATAAAACTTTAATACCCTGTTATGCAAGTTAATAGGAAAGCGGAACGCAAGGATGTCGGTAAGAACTTGATCAAATCAATCTAGCAGAATTTCAAAAATTATTTTCAAATACAAAAAATAATGCATTATATCGGTTACAGGCTGTGGCTAACTGTTTTTTTATTTGAACATATCATAAATACTACGGAAAGACCGTTTTATCACAGCGATTGACAGTTGAAACGCGTACCTTCTGACGTGCAATTTTTAGAGCCAGTTTTTCTAGATGTGCGAAAAGAAATTCGAAGCTCTGATTGAAAATGGTACGACTGTATTTATTGGCACACGATTTACACTTTTTCTTCTACTTCTGTGTTCCAACTTTAGTCAAAAAGTGCTTCAATTAATTAAAAACTTGAGATTCTTTATTTAAGCCATTTTCGGAATAATACATTTTGACCTGGTATAGTTTGGTAAAAGTTGTTCACTCAGGCATGAAGTGTTAGAAATTTGACAACGCGTATTTTGTATTGTACAATCTTCGGTTCGTAAAGTTCGAGTAGATCAACTGAGCAACTTTCCAGCAGTAAAACGATCAGAGTCGATATCGATTTATTAATTTCGGGCAAAATTAAATGAAAAAAGAGCGCGAAAAGCCCAATGTATGGAACGAAAATTCTCGTGCTAGAAATTTAAATATCAGAGACATCAATTTTTATTGTTTGTGTAATTTAAAGCGGCATTTCTACCTGTTTAGCTTGCCAAAAAGAATGAATAAGGCCTTGTACTATCATAAAATCGGTCTCGTAATATTCATTACCGTGATGAGATTCTATTTCCGTTACCAACAAGAACATCAAACCACCAACGACTAGAAAAACAGTTCAGAGTGCATTGAGGCTGGGCATCCCTAAAATTGTGAATTCCGTAGTGGCACATGTACGCATTTCTGTAGTTTGAGTTTCGGCATGGATGAAAGTAGGATTTTTTTAACCTTAAAGCACTTAGTAGCGGAATAGCCCTTTATGAATGCGCCAGAGACCTATTTTTCGCACGTTCAATGTGTGTTCAAAAGCAGGTTCTCAATTATAAAACTCCGGGAGTCGTGGTAGTAGATATAACTCCGCGTAAATTCACTGAAGGAATACGACCTCAGCTTCACGGTCTGCAAATACAGCAACAAGCTTGTCACGTATACAGGTTGTCCCAAAGAGGGCATTCTTCTTTGAATGCGCACGCACACTAATTTGGGTATGAATAGTAATGAAGTGACTGATATTTGAATTCTTCTTGTGTCATTTTGGATCATTGAAATAAACTTTGTCTTAAAAATATTCACGAATTTTATGATATAAAGGGTTTTGAAAAACACGCAGACACTATTGCTTCATTTTTAAGTTTTGAGTGAAGACGAATGTCCTTTTATGATGATTGCTTTCGAACATTTAAAACCTATTTGGGTTATCTAACGAGGTATACCTTCGAAGATTTCAATCACATGAGGACGCTGCGACCACGTCGGATACAGGCCGGAGTTCATGTCAGCGGCGTAGACGATAATATCGCGGCATACGCTCGATTCTGTTCCAAATTAGTTCTACCGGCCTGTAACAGATTAAGTAATGGAGGTATGTTGTTTACTCACTGTGTTTTCTGCACTTAGAAGGGAATCAAATGAAACACACATTAACTTATATTTCATTATTCCAACTATAACTAGTGTGAATATAATATATTACTAGTTCGTTGCGCTATACCGGAAAATAATATTCTTTTTCATTATTCATATAATGTGGGCGCATTTATAGGAGTCATGACATACATGACTTACAAGTGTAGATATATTTTCAATCAAGAACTACCTTGAAATATATTTCTGGCATAAGATGACCCATAACTACTGCCCGCAATGGCCCCCAGCAACCGCCCAAATGATTTTGGACTCGACATTTCAGACTGCCAGTATTCACACGATTTCAACTAATAAGCATTAACCGAAGTTCCAGGTATCCTTATGATTTTGGTGTGAAATGCTACGATTTGAACTAAAGTAACAGAAATGAAGTTGCAAGTTTGTGCAAAAGGCCTTCGGCAAATGTTTGGTCTTGCAACAAAAACTCTAGTTTGTCCTTCAGTGTTAGAATTTCCGCTCCTGAGTCATGACTGGCGGATAACCTGTATCTTGGTCGCAGCGCCATTACATGGATTAGTTGCTTAAATTCACTCAAAATGTCCGATTTAATGCATTTGTAACATACGTAGATCTAGATTAATGCGCTAATCTGAACAAATCCTTTTAAAAGCGTTAACAACTGACAAGCTTGGAATTGCGTAACTCCCAGCAGCCACACATCCCGTCGCTCTACATCGCATTTGATTTATCAGGGTCTTTCAGTGTCGTGTTCATCTTAGATTTCATCTCTCTGTGGATTAGTTTTTACCCTGCGATAAAAAGTTTTAAATTGTACTTGAGGCTTGAATATTTGGATATGGAAGCCTAAAAGCTTGCATGGTTTGTATTATGAAATGTGACTTACTAACTTAATACAAAAAATTAGTTTTACTCTCCACATTACTTTTTCTGAAAACTAAATAAAAGTCACTTTAGCAAGAGTGCAAAGTACCAGAGAATATAACCAAAGCTGTCACTTTCTTTAGCAAGAGTGCAAAGTATCAGAGAATATAACCATAATTGTCACTTACTTTAGTAAGACTACAAAGTATCGGAGAATATAACCATAACTGTCACTTACTGGGAAAATGTGTATGAATTATTTCGAGGCAGTGGTGCTCTAATAATTAAAAGACTAAACTTGTATTCGATAATTTCTACTCAAGTCTTAACTCAAATTTATTCAATAAAACAGAACCGATTTGAATACCAAAAAACGTGACCAATTGCCTTCGCTTATAATGTGTGTTTCTTCCAGTCACTTTGCACTGATACCGATTAATCAGGACTTACTTAAAAGGGACAAACTTTAAAAATAGGCCAGTTTTCTAATGACGGCCCCTGGTCAGCTGTAGTGCAATGAAAAAGGACTGTAAACTCTCGTGACGTAAAACATCTCATCAAAGTTTTAAAAATCTTGTTTGAGGAAAAGACTGCTACCAACTGCGTTCACATGGCCCCGGGCGTCAACAGCTATCCACAGTCGACACCCGGATCCAAGTTCGAGCGTACTTTAATAGCTGAAAATGTCTGGCTGCGCCCTTGTTGAAGTCAAGGACAAGATAACAAACTCGTGCCCTGACGCCGGGTCGTCTGTGATATTGTTTGGTTCCGCTAGACAAACCACCTGACTTTATATAACCATTAACATGTGTATATGCAGAAAATCACGTACACAACGATTTCAGCCATTCAATGAGATTTCAGAAGATACGCTTTCGTAAATCCTTCGGATAGAAGTTTTCCCTTTAATCATGCCTTCTGCGCAAAAACCCTGGCAGGCTTTCATAGCTTGCTATAAGGTCGACAGAGTCAACTCGTTCAGCAGCGCACAATGTTCAAAATATAGTCCAACACAGAGAGCATTCTCTATCCAAACAATCGAGGTGCAATCGATCCATGAAATGAAGTACCAAAGGCGCGAAGCCTTCGTAACGGTTGCAGAGTTTACACATCATGTCTGCACGGTGTGTAAATATACATACTTTTACATATACATGTAAATATACATAGTATTACTTTTACATATACATGTAAATATACATACTTTTACATATACATGTAAATATACATACTTTTACATATACATGTAAATATACATACTTTTACATATACATGTAAATATACAAACTTTTACATATACATGTAAATATTCATACTTTTACATATACATGTAAATATACATACTTTTACATATACACTGTACATGTAAATATACATACTTTTACATATAAATATACCTATACATATTCATAACATATACATATACATATTCATAACATATATCGCTCTGATTACAGGAAGGAGTTGTCGATTTGAATAATACTGCCGATCAAGAGTTGCCAGAAACGCATGCTCGTGGTACCAAACCTGACGACCAGTCTACAAACTGCGACTCAACAGGTTTAAGGACGAAAACGGAAGCGATACTCCAACCAGTAAGTCTTTTGCCGACTCAGTGTGTTTGATTTCATTTCCTAAGAACAGAAGGTGTTATTCTGCCCAGGGTCCATTGAAAAGTGCGCTCTTATTGCTGAATGCAATAGTCCTTTGGCATTCCCAGTGCACATGCCAGGAGCACAAAAAGTCTGTGTAAACGCCCGAGACATAGACCTACTGACTACAGTCGAAGGGACAGTTGATAAACTTTGGTTCTATGTACTTGAAGTCACCCAAGCGCCTGGTTGCATGAAGAATAATTATCTAGGTAGACGAACGCGATTTTTGTTAACTTTGTTTTTGAATGCATACCTCAAAAGGGCAATTTACGCGTGGTTGGCGTTTACGCTTGTCAGATCACCAGCTAGGCTATAATATAGGGCCCGGCACACAAAACGGCTTATTATACGCAGTGGAAGTTCCCGGATAGGTTGTTTTTTTCTGGGAAACACGTTTTGCTCGAGGGCGAATTGTTTTGTGCCTCCATTAGACCGCTCTTGGTGTTAACTGGAATGGACAAGCAGCTGTTTACTATGACGCTTTAGGAAATCGTTGCCAAGTTTCGTTAAATGCCCCCATCTAATGAACAATTATGCAATCGTGATACTGAAATATAATTAATAACTTATACCGATGATAACCACGTCAGTGAATTGAAAGTCACGTGAATACGTCGGACATAATAACTCTCACTCCTGGTCATCGTTACATAAAGGATTTATTAAGAAATGTTCGATTTACTTTCTCAAACAACGAAAATATTAGCAATCAAAATCTGTAGCACACGTTTTCCCTCGGCTATAGATTATGAAATAAATTCGGAACAGTACTCCAAATTGAGATGGACAACATTTTACAAACTTTCAAAATGGGTGTTCGCCCAGAAAGATTCACCTAATCGGCAGTAACATCATAACGAAAGGAGAATGTATAGTATATGACGACCATACACAACAAACTGTGTGCATTCCATACATACTCCATGGAGTCTTTGTAAAACTAGAGCACATATTCAAGGAATTCAAAATAGAACGGTGTACCGTAGCTCAGAATAGATTGGAATCATCTGCATCTGTGTCCCAGCAGAGGTCACACTAGGAGGTCGTATGAAGCCAAACTACATGTAGGTGGTTTGTTAAGGAGATAGGAATACGTTAGCCCTTATTGGGGAGTAGTTCACATCATAACATGAGTGGGAAAGTATACAAATGTCTGTTGCAAATGGAGTAGTATTTTATGTTCCATTATATGCGTAAAATGTCACTACAATTGAAAACCACTGTTTTATCACTGAAGTTGGAAGTAAAAATCTCTGCACTTAACGTAACCAGAGAGACCAATGTTTCATTGACAGTCACAGCGGGAGATGACAATATTGTCAATTTTCGTAAGTATCTCATGTTATTCAATAACTTTTAGAAATTCATTATCAACCCACCGAGTTTCCATTGTCTGAATCCTTAATAAAATCGGTCCTGACGTTGAAATGCTAACAACTGTTGGGAACCACACGAACTTCTTGAACAATGTCTTTTTAGTTTGAAAATTAACTTCAAAAACATATATACCGTTCCCGATCAATATGAAAAATAATGTGATATTTTATAGCCTATCCATCTTATCAATGAATATTTTGGATTTTTTATGGTAGAGATGTCAGTGATACGTTTTCCATGACTGAAGAAAATGACAAACATGCCCTATTTTCGTGTTGATCTACACAATTTGAAAAACGACATTCGAAATTCCAAGACAGCCAACAACGAACAGTCACTTGTCTGACACTTAGTACTTCAAAATCATTTTACGTAGGATTAAGAAGATGCATACATTCATCTATGTTATCGTTAAAAAAAGAAGATATTTATATAACGCCCATGAAACTAAACATAGATTGGCATAATTTCCCTATAACATGTTCGATAACTGCGTCATGAACATATGACGATTAATCTTGACAAATAATCCCTGCACAAAGTTGCAAACCACTGGTGATAAGCGTCGACTAGTCAATAAAAAATATCAACCGCCAGAGGTCAGGCTGGATCGTCGATTTTTTTTAACCTTGTCTTCCCCCAGCTGCAACTCCTCTCAGGGATTCAATTTGACTTACTGCATACCTCATGCTCGCAGCTAATGTTAGTTCATAAGGAATCTGTGTTTCTGGCATATATGGTAATTAATAACCATTTGTTTTACACAGGGGTTTGAAGACATGACGAAAACCGGACAAGACGACAAACGTGAGTGTTAAGCGGGTTCTTATAATGTGCCTGGGCACATCAACACAATAATGCTGTCTTCACATCCGATGGCATATTTGTGTGGCCCGTAAGTCAGTGGCATTTTTGACTAATGAGCACCCATATGCCCACAATCTTCCTAGCGTCACGGTGTATTCGTCACTGTGTGTGTGGAAGTGCCGTGTGTGCGTGTGTGTGTGTGTATTTGCGAAAAAGGTATCAACAGGTTACAAGAGTCATAAATATATAGACACCGTCCAACTGGCTGCATACGGTGTTCAACTGGCTACGTGATGTATGTTGCCTTGTGGACTTGAATTGAATTGAAGTCCATATGGGTTAGGAGACCTGTATTTGACCCTGCGCCTTTAAACCATGCCTGTGCCCCTGCTTCACACTTCAAGCAAGATGGCCTACTTTTGTAATGGACATGTACATGGGTATGGCTTGTTCATAGTTTCAGCTTATCGCAGCGAAATGTTTACTGTGCATTTGGCTTGCAACTAAGGTATCCCTTCAGAATGAAGAAGACAACATTGTGGAAATGTCACGTTCAAGAGCTAATTCAATGCAAGTTTGTCAACCGCTTCAAGTATACAACTGAAGATGCCGATATCAAATTCGTCAATGTTTACTTCAATCCGAAGTACTTCATCTGTGGGAATGCTAATGCATTATGGGACGCTTTTCAGCTAGTAAACTTGGGATGACACCGCAGAAAACTTGGAGACTTGTAAGCGATGTGACGGAAAACAGTAGATGTTTCCTGAGCTCGTCCAGAATTGAATTGCACTGGTCCACTGCTATTTGGCCGGTGCGAGTAAGACTACACAACCAGAACACGGAAATGCAAACGCGCCACAGTCTCTCAATAACTTTTTACACCCGCGACATTTAGCGGGGCAATATAAGATAGGTGACGTAGCTTGATTTAAAAGTAGATTACAAACTCGTTCTTCCCGGCGTATTCCGCGGCATTTACAACTTGACAAAAAACTTGTCAGTGTCAAGTCTCAAACAACTCCCATATATAGAGAATCATACACGAGTCTCAGGTTCTTGACAGAGGCATAATCTCTTGGAAATTTCGCCAAAATCCCGAGGCTTTGTTTTCTCACATGAACCGTAAAAACGTTCTTTTTCACCGAAAAATTCGAAACTTTCAACCACATGACGCAACTTTGCAAAAACACTCTTGCGCAATGTAAAGTAAAGTCAGTTACTTTTTGTTAACAGTTTTATTTTGAACTTAACAATTGTAAATTGCATTCAGCTTTCGTAACAAATGTTCAAGTTAGAATCTAATAAATAGTCTTTGATGTTGTTATATTAAAACTAAACAAACGGTTATTAATAACAGTCAGCGCGTGAGCACCGAAGATTGACCTTGAGACTGCACAACTAGACAGCATCACCAAGGAGTGTAGTACAATCCTTGGACACACCCAATGAGCATCGGTCTCACCCAATGAGCATTAGTCTCACCGCGTTTGAATGAAGGTGGATATAGAATTCGCCGCCAAAGATGGGCCCGTTTAAGAAGTTGTGTTTGCGTGTCCTTGCAACTGGGAATACGTACAGTTGCGACACCCGATTTGTCAATCAAAACTTTGTCATTTTCACGAAATTCCGACAGTGCAGGGGCAAGTTGGGGGACAGAGCACAGTATTAGCCAGGATGTTTAGCGGGAGCATAGCCCTTGCCCCCCTCCCCTCTAAATCCGCCACTGGTGTTTGGTTGGTGCGCGTTTGGTTGTTGGTATTAGTGTTTTGGAGGAGATGAAATGTAAGGCGTATGGAATTCTACTTTGCACTACTTAGCCCATATAGTATCAAAAAATACGTACTAGGTGTTATTAACCAGTCTGGTTGTAACACATTTCAGGTCATGTGAGAAATTATTTGACACTACAAATGATTCGCTGAAAAATTGTCTTAATGTTAATAATGAAGTAGGGGAGATTCGTGCAATATGAAAATAATGTAAACATTGAGTTCATATTGCTTGTTTGAGACAGCTCAGCCTAGTTGACTATAATTCTCTGCGAGGTAGTTTACTCCCGTCAGATCAGCTCACACTACGGACGATGTTAGAAGTTGTTGAGAGACTGGGTTACGTTTGCTACACAAATAAACAAGAGAAAAGCGGGTCGTTGAAGTGCGCCTGTCCAGGCCCGTATCAGTATCCGGTCCGAATCGGAATATTGCGATTTGGGTAGTTCCCGTTTCGACAAATTCTCCGTTGCACTTGGGTTAAGAGTTAACTTATACACTTTTCTAGAGGTCCGAACCTTTGACGATTTAACAACTCTCTACTTAGAGACACCCATCATGTGAGGTCAGCTGAAAATGATTACAAGGAAACCAAATTAGGATATGCTGCCGTGCTTTATGGCACAGATGCGATTTCTTTGAATCCAGATAACGAATTGAAATTAAGCATAGACGATTCTTTTTTTTTGATATGCTCCTCCTCAATATTCGCAATAACACTAATTATACCACGATATTAGCGTCAAATGGCAGATACAACCGTGTAATAACCCATACAGTTATCTCACTAGTTAGATAACGATTTGGCGGGAAACCGAGGAGGGGGTCGAACCCGGGACCCTAATATTGCTGGTCGCCGACTTTACCACTACACCACGCAGCGACTGACGTCATCAAGAGTGAAAATAGAATACTTAAATGAGCACGCGCAATAATCGCACGTTCAACAAACCGCATTGTACTGTACTTATACGCTACGAAAAATAAGACACATAATTTCCATAAAAATGATATCTTAATTCAATGAAATATTTCTCTCATGTCCTCTTACTTGTAAATCACCGATCTCCAGTTTGAATGCGGGTATCGTGTCGTCAGGATCTTTGACTTGAGAATTATATTCAGTTACCAGTGGTAACCTACTTTAGCAGACGATAATTTCCCGGTCGAAGCTTAGCGTGAAAAAAACGTGTTTTAAGCTATAATAGTTGGTAAACCTTAATTTATAAATTCAATTTATTTCTATAATATTTAAGTTTTCAATTGGTTTTGAGTAAAAGCATTATTTGACAAAAATAGCCGGGCTTTTCTTAAAAGGTCACGACCTCCGACCCCGGGCCTCTGACATAGAAAGTAGTTACAAAGCCGTGGAGAGTCAGAAAAGGTAAATCGATTCATTGCAATGTTTCTCGTTTAGTATGTGGTATAAATAGATTATTACATGTTCTCAGCCGTTATCCCCCTTATCTAGAGCCCTCGTGGATTTTGGAGAATTATCACCCTCGGGGCTGACGCCCCTCGGGCGATAATTCTCCAAAATCCACTCGTGCTCTAGATAACGGGGGATAACGACTTCGCCATGTAATAATCTATATTTATTTAGTTCAGTAAAAACAAAAAAGAGAGACCGATAGCTGCATGAAAAGTTTAGAAATGTAAATTAGCATGCTATTTGAAACAGTCACCCGTTTTGAAGGAATTCCTGAACATTGTTCAAAGGAATAATGCAATATACCGTATGTGAATATAGTATGAAAGGATCAATGTTTAGAACTCGAGCACGATGTATTGAGCCTGATGAGAAACCATCCATATGTTTATCTTGTTCAAGAAATTATTAACAACTCTTTATACAAATTAATTGATAAAAAGGAGAAACAATTACAGACTTGGCTCAATTGTAATTGGAAATGAGCAGTATTTATAATTTGCTGTGCGAAGGTAAAGATGATAATTTGAATGTTTTAGTTATTGATGATAATGTTGTTCAACAATTAAATTGGTCGGTTTTGCCTACAGGGTGATCCAAACTCGCCTTATCTCTTCAGAGTTTAATGGCGATAAAGGTGCGTTTGAATAGGGAAATCGTTGCTATTGGTACAAGGAACGGATAGAAATATGGCAATTTGCAGACGACACAATGTCAACTCTTGATGGTTCCACTGATTGTTTGACAGAGACCCTTAGTTTCGTAGACCAATTCTTTACGCTTTCTGGTTTAGAACCCAACATGGAAACCTCTGAGTGTATTTGGATAGGGGCCTCGAAATATAGCGATTTTAAATTATACACCGAGAAAAATCTGACTTGAAGGAAAAACATTTTCACTACACTCGGTATTAAATTTCGTATTGATCTGCCCGAACCGATGACCTTAAAATATGAAAATAACGTTAGCGATATTCGATGTGTCAGGAGAAGACTGGCATTGGTTTTAGTTCTATAGGCTTTATTTCACTGTTCTAGTTGTTTACGAGAAGATTGACATGACCCATGAGGTCAGACTAGGGATGTAATTCAATAGAGTAGTACAGAGCATTCTAGTAGATTCCAGCTTATAAGTGATTAAATCGCATTCTGAACCGCAGTCTGGAACATTGTAGAGCCTAATATATGTTTACAGAAGTATTGCGTAGAATGTGCTTGAATTGGCGATTTGTTGGAGAACCATTGTAAGAGTACATGCTCATCCAGGTACGGGTTACTTAAGTTAAAGTTGAATCAAAGTTAGTGTTACAGCTGGGTGGATTGCAGTTACAGAATCAGCAGTGACAGTGTTATTTTATAGAGAGCCAGCTATAGAGACAGCAGATTATTGAATCACCGAGGATCTTTTTTGTCAACGCAGAAATCACTTCTCGTCTTATTTAGTAACAAGTTGAGGCCAATTTTGCACATTATGTTGGTATACTATAATGTTGTCACCTATGTCTAGCCCTCCCGGTGGCGGTCTTGCGTCTGCTGTTGCATTAGACCGGCAGCCCAGAGCACTTAGCATAGATGAACGAGGTACCAACATCTGACCACGGGAGCATTTAAAGTCCACCTCAGTATGTACAGAAATGGACGTCTGCCGTTGTCTGCACTCTGGGTGTGACCCCTAGGGGCCTTACAAAGACCCCAAAAAATGAGCTAGACTAGATATTCGAAGTACCAACCAAAACTGATTTAAAACGAACAATAGTACGGCACTGAACACCAAATGACCCATGACAGACTGTACTCTGGAATGGGTCCGGCAGAAACCAAAAAGGACCCCCCCCAAAAATGAGCTAGCACATACATTCGAGGTACCACACAAAACCAATTCCATATGATTCAATACATGTCACAGATCACTAAATGCCCTATGACAGACAAATTACACTCTGGATTGTGCCCGGCAGAAACCCCCAAAAATCTCAACCACGGTATGCCATCAAAATTTGATCTAGACTAGATTTTCGAGCTACCGGCCAAAACTGATTTAAAACGAACAATAGTACCGCACTGAACATTGAATGACCCGTGACAGACAAACTGCACTCTGGAATGGGTCCGGCAGAAACCAAAAAAGACCCCCCAAAAATGAGCTAGCACATACATTCGAGATACCACAAAAAACAATTACATGAGATTCAATACATGTCACAGGTCACTAAATGCCCTATGACAGACAAAATACACCCTGAATTGTGCCTGGAAGAAACCCTCAAAAATCTCAACCACATTATATGCTATCAAAACTTTGAGATACATTAGATACCCGAGGTACCGGCTAAAACTGACTAAAACCAATAATCCACCAGATGACCCATGACAGAAAACAAATTGTGCTCTGGAAGGCGTTCGCCAGAAACTCAATTACACCGTAAAAGAAGCTAGGTCATCATTCGGGGTACAACAATAAACAATTCCATGTGATTCAAATAGATGTTACTGGTTACCAAATACGCTATGACAGTTAAAACCCAGTGTGGGTTGTGCTCGCCAGCCCCAGAAATCTCAACTACCGGTCAGTAGTTTTTGAATATATATGATATATTAGATAATGAGCTTATACTTTTGCGTCTACTGAGCTCTCACACTGGATATCAAATGGATGATGGCGGAGAGTAAGCATTTTGGAAAGTACCTGATAACAGTAAAACTTTGGGATACCAGGAACTGTCTAAAACCAACCCACTCAGTGAAGTTTAAGAACGCAGATTGTGTAAAATATCAAACGCTATCAAAACTGCCAGCAGAAAGGATACGTCAGCGACAACACATGGACCCTAAATTTGAGCTAGATCGAGGAACCACGAAAATTATTTCCAAGGAGCCCTTTCATCTCATTGACTACTAAACAATACGTTGAAACAAAAGTAACAGACGTGTTTTTAAAAACCTTCGTTAATCAAAATAAACTACATGAAATAGAGCAACACTTTCAAACAGCATAGTAACAGATAGTCAAAATCACTGTATCGACAAGAACATCAAGCTACATACTATATGTTTAATGTCAACAGTAGTTTCCTGTTAGTTTTTAATACGTTTCAATATCAGATTCGTCACTGCTACTCCAGCTTGATTCGGGCTCGCTTGTTTCGTCATAGCCCATTTCCTTTACCTCTTGATCGGCTTGATTTTCTTGTAAAAGATCAGCACCTTCAAAAAGGACATCAGGAACGGCAGATCCACAAAACCATTTGGGAGTGTAGTATCCATCTTCTACCTTCCAACCGTAGGTAAGAGGATCCAAACCGTTTCCCGGATCGGCCGAATCCACTTGGCCTCAGAGCAAGGCAACATAATGGGCTCGTGTGAGCTTGTTTGCGCAGTCAATCATCTTGATGTTGGACATCTAGTTTTGGGGGGGCTCGAATTTCTGACCAAGTGGACCTTTTGCTAACAGAAAAGCTGGAGGACTAAAAAAAAAGCGGGGTACCAGCTTTAGTACTGTGAACTGTGCGTCTGCGCCTTTTTAGTGGACTTTTGTCTCGTTTCCACGGACTGTTTGTTTCTCTGAGGCGGACCTTTGTCCACTTCGCCAAATGGGGGGCTCCCTCGAGCCCCCCGAGCCCCCCTGGGTGCGCGCATAAAATCTCTCCACCATTTACTGTTTTTTGACGTGAAACTGCCCATTTTGGTTTAACACTATAAAAAAGATTGAAATTATTTTCGTTTTTTTATATTTTATCAATTACAGTTCTTACCTTGTTCCTTTTTCCGGTCATTTCTATTAATTTCAGATATCGACGCTTCATTGACATCTTTGACTCCTCCCTTCATTAAATAGGAGGAATATGTCTTCTTCTAACTTTCTTCCGTCTGTGACATCTACGCTTATTAACTCTGAGAAGAAGGTGATAAGTGTCCCAGATGAGTCTTTCATCAGGATTTCCAGAGGCCTCACTTTCCTTGCTGCTGTGACTTCACACCCTGTCATTGCATGCAATTTTCAGGCAATGCTGCAGCGAGAACCCTTGTTACCGAAACACATCGTTGTTTATACATTTATTTAAATAGCATTGGGACTCTACCGGGTGGCTGCGCACCAAATTAGGGGTGATTTGTATTTTATTACATTAATGTCGGCCATCGACAAATGACTCCGCGAAACTAAAACATGGCAAACACTGTATACACTACACTGAATTTCGACATCATGTAAAAATTTCTTCAAAAAGTTACCACTAGACGAGTTAACTGTCTTACATCTTGACACCCGTCTGCTTTTCGCTTGTAGTGATCATGAGAGTAAACACAGGCTTTAGTGAACGAAAGCTTTTATAATTAGTTTTTGTTTCCTGCGGTCCCGCTTTTTGCAGTTAACTCGTTAAATACACAACTTTTGTCACCAATTGTGTACTTCGATTTTCGTGTTGCAATTTTTAATATCTTGTTGTCTAGTTGTTTGGATTTCCCACCTGAGTACTCGAATTAGCAAGGGAAAGCTGCATGAACGATTGTACCTCCATTTTTTAAGGTCCTTTCTGAGTTTTTGGTAGACTATTTCCGAGTAAAATTTGTCCTTCATGGGTTATTGGGTTTTCAGTGCAGCACGATTGTTGGTTTTAAATCAGTTTAAGCCGATACTTTGAAAATCTAACTGTCTCAAAAATGGCAAACCGTGGTTGAGGTTTTTGAGGGATTCTGCCAGGTAGAATCCAGAGTGTATTTTGTCTGCCGGTCATAGGGCATTTAATGACCTGTGACATGTATTGAATCTCATGTAATTGTTTTTTGTGGTATCTCGAATGTATGTGCTAGCTCATTTTGGGGGGTCTTTTTTGGTTTCTGCCGGACCCATTCCAGAGTGCAGTTTGTCTGTCATGGGTCATTCAATGTTCAGTGCGGTACTATTGTTCGTTTTAAATCAGTTTTGGCCGGTAGCTCGAAAATCTAGTCTAGGTCAAATTTTGATGGCATACCTTGGTTGAGATTTTTGGGGGTTTCTGCCGGGCACAATCCAGAGTGTAATTTGTCTGTCATAGGGCATTTAGTGATCTGTGACATGTATTGAATCACATGGAATTGGTTTTGTGTGGTACCTCGAATGTATGTGCTAGCTCATTTTTGGGGGGGTCCTTTTTTGGTTTCTGCCGGACCCATTCCAGAGTACAATTTGTCTGTCATGGGTCATTTGGTGTTCAATGCGGTACTATTATTCGTTTTAAATCAGTTTTGGTTGGTACCTCGAATATCTAGTCTAGCTCATTTTTGGGCTGTTTGTAAGGCCCCCAGGGGTCACACCCAGAGTGCAGGCAACGGCAGACGACCATTTCTGTACATACTGTGGTGGACTTAAATGCTCCTGTGGTCAGATGTTGGTACCTCGTTTATCTATGCTAAGTGCTCTGGGCTGCCGGTCTACATCTCCTAAAATCCATGCAGGATCTTAAGGTTATCTAAGATTTTTATAAAGTACCTCAACTCTAAGTCAAATATCGAAAAACTATGCTTTGCCAGCCATTAAAATTATCATATTTTCTGAAAGGAGAAAGATCGAGGATTCTAAAAACATGCTTCTTACTACTGTGTCTTTACTATTGTCACGTGACCACGTTTAAGCCTAATTTTCATGAGCAAGAAAGGCACATTCGTAAATAATAACCACCCTTGTCAATTTTATTAAAACTTTTTAAATGAAAACTTTACGTCAAATCTGGTAAAAGCTGTTAGGATTTTGCTTTAAAATGCTTAGTTTTAGCGTACAGAGCGATACACGAATAAGGCACTATTTTTTTTACAAAATTGCCTTGTTTGCGAATTAGTTTGGCATAAAACGAGAACTAACTGAATAACAATTCTAACAGCGTTTTTCAAGACATAATGCAAAGTGTTCATTTAAAAAGTTTTAGTAAAATCGGCGGGGGTTATTTTGCAATGAATGTACCTTTTCTGCACATGAAAATTTGATATAAAAAAACGTGGTCACGTGATAATGATAAAGACACAGTTGAAAGAAGCATATTTTAGAGTCCTCAATCTTCTTCCTTTCAGTAATTACATGTGTATACTTTTAATGGTTGGCAAAGCATAATTTTTCGATATTTTTTCACTTAAGAGTTGACGTCGTTTATTAAGGTCCTGATAACCTTAATGAGATTTGCCGAACGTGCTCCTGTGAAACGCACGACAGACGGTGATGAGTTTTGGACAAATCCAACAACCTCCGTGGCAAGTTTATTTATTTACTTCTGCCTCTGTATCTTTCAAGTTTCTGGATGAAATTTCAGGAAATTTGACAAAAAAATATTCTGCTATGGAGACGACGACGCCTTTTTACTTAATCCGCGCCTCCAAATGTCCGTTTTATTATTTCCGTGTCCGTTTTTTTTCTGGCGTCCGCCTTTCTATTCTTCAAACTGCCTTAAGGATCATTCTGAAACTTGACTGATGTACATGTATTCCTGGCGAGAAGACGGATTTTGGGACGAGTCCGACTATTGTGACGCACCCCTGGTTACGTTTTTTGCTTCCGCGGATGTACCTCGTTAATGACCTAGTTGCTTCTGGTTTCAGTAGTTCTTATGGTGTCAAAACATGTCACAAAGAAGCAGGCTAATTCTGAAGAAAAGATCATAAAATCCGTACTTGTCTCAATCTGGAGCCTCGTGACACAGCTATTTTAGATTTATCGCGAAATCAGAAGTGCGATTCATTCAGGAACAATTGAATAAAAAGACCGCAATAAACGACTGTATCTACAAAGTCCCTTGCAAAATCTTTGTGAAACTGGCAAGCGATTTTTTGAATGTGACAACAGATGACAACGACTTTCGTACGGATTCAACTACCACTGAGCCTTCTAGTGGTATTTTGGCAATTTTAGTGCTTTTAAGCTCCCATCACCCCGAACAATAAGGAAAACCGATTTTATTTTAATTTAAATATGCAGCAACGAGTCAAGTAGCCAATATCGACAGTGAAATTTCATACTTTTTAACAAGAAAAGTGCATTCCTATTTATATTAGGTTTGGAGTTTAGCGGCAAATACAGTCTTTCCATGTGTAGTCATTTGGCAAATTTTAATCTCATGTAGCCTTTTCACACCAAACATGCATGCGTGTGCTAGCGCACGTACTTGCACGTGTGTGTGTGTGTGTGTGTGTGTGTGTGTTTGCGCGCGCTTTTGTGAACGACCGTTCGTTGCTCGAATGTGTGCACGTGATTTCTCATGAGGTTGATGGGACATTGTTTTTTTTCTTTTTCAGATCGGCGTCCTTTACTGAAGACAGAAAATGTAAATCTAGAATTAGAACCTGTGGAATCGACCACGAGGTGTCGCATTCATCTTGACCGACCAACCTACACTAACGCGCAGCTCCAAAATGAACTTCATTATGATCCACCAGAAAAACCTTCCTTTAAATCACGTCTGCGGCGAAAGTGTGAGAATACGTGCCGTTCAAATGGCTCTTGCGTAGCTAATTTCTTGTTGTCAATTTTTCCAATTATTACCACCGTTAGAACCTACCAGTGGAAGCAATGGCTGCTCAATGACGTCATTGCAGGCTTGTCGGTTGCCATCTTGCATATTCCGCAAGGAATGGCGTTCGCG
>NMRA01001381.1:0-22936 GCA_002633005.1 Phoronis australis | reverse complement strand
AACTTTCTGTACCCAGTCTGTATTTAAACTAACAAACAGTGCCGCCTAGTGCCCAGGTACTTATTTTCACAGCAATCCCAATGGAAACACATTTTCGAAAATAGGACGGAGATTGTTTAAGGTAACTCTCTTCTAGTATTTTATCAATTCTCAACACCACTGTGTATGTATTGGCGTTTTACTATCAGTTCTTCAAAATTAGAAAGCATGGAATCCCGTGTCAAGAAATTGTGGCGTCTCATCGTAATTGTTGGAGCACGACCACAAGTTCAAACCTTAAAACTTAAAAATTCCGGTCTTTATTTTGAAAAAATGGCAACGTGTTAAAAGAGCATCCTGAGAGAATAAGATACGGTGTAACTGGTTAGCACTGAAAATCGTTTTGAAATGAAGCGGAAACTTATTTTAATTTCTCGTTACAGGAGTACAAAATACGACTATTTACGGTTGACACTGACTACTATGATCTCATAAATTTCAAAATGGTTTGTAACTACTAATCTCGTTTGTAATTCGTCCGATTGCATTTCGCGGTTTTCGATAGCGTACCTGTCTTCTTTCTCTCTTATTGGCATATTTGAAATGCTGGTCATGTGACGTTTCCTAACTAACGTAACTGTAAACTTTGATTTAATAGCTGGATCATCAAAACACGGGAATGTTTTCCTGGCATCGGTCGCCTGCAATTGTGATGTGGCGATGTATCTAAAAACAAACGCACCGAAAAATCAAAAACTACAAACATGCACAGAACACATGATCAAGGCTCACCTATTTGTTTCGACGAGCCGGGGCATATTTGATAGGCTAACCATCGTTGCTTTCTCACGAGGGTCATTTTGAACTTAGATTTGAATGCCGGTTCGTCAAAACAAGGAAAAACTTTACGAGCGAATGTAGGTGCCAAAAAANAATCTGAGTGACGATGAAGAAACAGAAGCTGCTGGTAAGATGTGAATTTTAATCGAAGCCTCAGTGAATCACTCAGAAACTCATAATTCTCTCTTTGTCAAACCTTAACTTAAGACGATTTCAAAAGCAATCGCATCATTAATGCCAACACAAAAAACAGATTTGGTCTTTTGGGCAATTGAAGACTATTTTAAATACAACAAATTTGTTACGAATTGATTGCACAAAATATAAAAAGTGTATAAGCATTACAAAAAGAAGTGGGTTTCGCGCGCAAACGCTGTGGACCATAAACAAGTAGGTCTGTTAGTATCAAATTACGAGTGAAATCGTGGTGGTTCTGTGGTAAAGCACGCGCACTGTATTCGCCAAGTGGTGAGATCGAGTCTGGTAAATGCAATTTTTCAAGTTTGACACGTTCTCCGTGTTTTTTTCTTTGCCTTTTTGTCTTGGATAATACTTCAGGAATCAAGGAAAATGCTTGATTTTTAGAGGAAAAAACAGAAACGTTTTCCTGGGCGGGAGGGGGGTTTGCCCCCTCCCGACCTCCCCCATTCGGTGCTATGCGCATCTACAATCGTGCTTTGCGCAAATGTTTACAGACAAAATGATGGCCCACCTTGTGATATCCTAGAACCGCCACTGGAGTTTGCACACATTATTGTTCACCCGTAGATGACTGCACTTGATGACCCCAGCATTAAATCTATGAATTAGAGACTGAACTCGATATCTACAGATTTTACTCAAAATTTCTAGTTTTTATTCGAATTTAATGGTCACTCAGCTATGTAAATCGTGACGTAATCAGGTACAGAATACTAGACACCTACTTTCAATTGGAAAAAATACATTAACTTAAAAATGTCATTAAGAATTTCTAGTTCGATGTCGATTAAAAAGACTAGACCCGGGTACTGGGGAGCGGTAAGTCTATCCTAACCAAAATGATCCCAAAATGCGTATTTGTCGCCCGACAACAGATCGTTTCCTTTTGAAGACGTTCGAATAACCATTCCTGTAACTTTAAATATGATAAAGACCACTCGTCGTATGCAGTTGTGTCCCTGTATGCCTTTCAATTTTGGACAAACAATGTTATTTATTGGGCAGAGCAAAACGTTATCCTACTACACGCTGTTGGCAATCGCAAAGCAGTGGCGCTGTTATTAGACTAGTTACTTACTGTTGTTCCCGTGGTAGTGCTTTGCTCTACAGCAACAAAATCACACACGATGAATGCAAGGAGATAGGTTGACATTTTCACCGTAGTTTTGTAATGGTCAGCTATCCAGCCATTTCCTCTACAACAAAGCGGCAGCAGAAGATGACTCTGAACATTACAATTTGTGTAGTTGATGATCAATTGTATTTCGGAAGCAATGCCTATTTCGCCACGAGGACGCATTTTGAGTGATGGCAATGTAGGATGGTGATGCTTGATGGTGATGGAGAGTGATGGTGGCGGGGCAGTCGTGGTGGGTTGTGGTAATAGGTGGTGGGAGGTGATGAAGATGGTGGGTGGTGGTGGTGGGTGATAGTGGTGGGTGGTGGTGGTGGGTGATAGTGGTGGGTGGTGGTGACGGTGGGTAGCGGGTGGTGGTGACGGTGGATGGCTGGTGGTGGGCGAGTGATGGTGGTGGTGGTTGTGGGTGGCGGTGAGTTTGAATAGTAACAACTTTCTGTACCCAGTCTGTATTTAAACTAACAAACAGTGCCGCCTAGTGCCCAGGTACTAATTTTCACAGCAATCCCAATGCAAACGCATTTTCGAAAATAAGACGAAGATTGTTTAAGGTAACTCTCTTCCATTTTATCAATTCTCAACACCACTGTGTTTGTATTGGCGTTTTACTATCAGTTCTTCAAAATTAGAAAGCATGGAATCCCGTGTCAAGAAACTGTGGTGTCTCATCATAATTGTTGGCGTACGACCACAAGTTCAAACCTTAAAAACTTAAAAAAAATTCCGGTCTTTATTTTGAAAAATGGCAACGTGTTAAAAGAGCATCCTGAGAGAATAAGATACGGTGTAACTGGTTAGCACTGAAAATCGTTTTGAAATGAAGCGGAAACTTATTTTAAAATCTTGTTACAGGAGTACAAAATACGACTATTTACGGTTGACACTGACTACTATGACCTCATAAATTTCAAAATGGTTTGTAACTCACAAAATCTCGTTTGTAATTAGTCCGATTGCATTTCTCGTTTTTCGATAGCGTACCTGTCTTCTTTCTCCCTTATTGGCATATTTGAAATGCTGGTCATGTGACGTTTCCTAACTAACGTAACTGTAAACTTTGATTTAATAGCTGGATCATCAAAACACGGGAATGTTTTCCTGGCATCGGTCGCCTGCAGTTGTGACGTGGCTATGTATCTAAAAACAAACGCACCGGAAAATCAAAAACTACAAACATGAACAGAACACGTGATCAAGGCTCACCTATTTGTTTCGACGAGCCGGGGCATATTTGATAGGCTAACCATCGTTGCTTTCTCACGAGGGCCATTTTGAACTTAGATTTGAATGCCGGTTCGTCAAAACAAGGAAAAACTTTACGAGCGAATGTAGGTGCCAAAAAACTAGTTGCAATATGTATGAAATGAAAAAGGCACATTTCAAAAGAATATCATTGGTATTAGTCCTGTTGCTTAGGAACTGATGTATGGACTTTCAGATGTTGAAGGTTTAGAGCTAATTCTTAGACACTACAACAAACGACGCTCGTTATCCCAGCTTTAAGTAGTACGTACATTGTTTTTTTGCGCTCTTTATCGTAGTATGAGCTCCGATAGATACCGGCGAGATCGTCTGCTAACCAACCAACAAAGCCTATCTTCAAAACGTATGTTTTCCTTGTCTCTAGAGCATTTCTCAGTGGCAAGACAAAAAATTGACGTTCCTTATCTTCAGTATAATCGTCAGTCGTAATAAGGTTTCCTCCTTTTTCTTCGAAACTGAAGTTTGTTACGTTGAGCTTATTGATATGGACCTTAACCACACGGGTGGGGGAAACACAAAGCAAATCGATCTCCACTCTACCATTGAACGTAAAGTCTTTGGGATCTCCTTCATACATGTTTGGCTGCAACTCCACCAAATAATGAACAGGATCTAAGTCGGTTTGAAGACGGACATTCCTAACATTTGGCACGTTTGTGGTAGAGGATGGCGCGCTTGTGGTAGAGGATGGCACGCTTGTGGTAGATGATGCCGAACGGGTTGAGACCGATGCTGTAGGCTTAACAGTTGAACATGGGCCTTAAAGAAACAACATTAAAACAAAAAGATGTGCAAAGCGAACAACGATTGTGTTCATGACGTACTGATATTGTGAAAAGGATAAGCCGGCCCGTGGTGGTTCCGCCACCTTTGAATTAGTGACACTGAATTGAACTGGAGTTCAAACAGCAAGTGTGGCTCATTACTTTTTAGAGAAATCCACTCACCGAGGACTGAAATATTCTCGTACTTTCACGAGCTTAAAACACGAAAAGAGTGTCATACATTGAAAGATATCGCCAGATCGGGAACATTTCACAAATTACGACCTCATCTGCATTTTCAAAATCAAGTTCATGAAAGTGGAGTTCCCTGTTATTTTGCTAGAACGCCCACCGAAAAGCTTGTGAAAAATGGAGTAAGTTGGAATACAATCATTTGGGAATAGATCTTGAAACTTTGCGTTAAAATTGTGATCTATGAAGTTATTAACTACAATGAAGCCGAGACAGTCTTTTGTGGCATAGTATCTGTCGAATTGTAACGAGGGTCATTGAAAATAGTTAATTATGCTAGTCACGTGATCTCTGGCTCTCACAAAATGTTAAAGAGGCAATAAACCAGCCTCCAATCACAAAAACAGCCTTTGGCTAATACCATATACCGTTATGAAATTGGTCTCAAATTGGTCCTTTGTCAAATTGGAGGTGACTCCTGGCTTCGAAACTGGGAACTTACCGTTCTTTATTGATTGAATCGAGGACTCTGCAATGTGGCATGTCGCGGCGTTTTATTTTATACGCCGAACATGATGATCTCAGACAAAGAAGCAACTGGCAGTTGTCTTAGCAACACAAGATATCACTTCTCATCTGAGAAAGAAACCTATTTTATAGCGGTAGGGTGAGTGATCTAAATCAAAAGTTCGCCTGCTGGAGTGTTGATGATCGACAGATAGCGCTGGATTATTGGAACTTTAAAGAAGCATGCCACCCAAAAAACAACCTAATTTGAATCAATTTAGATCGAGTTCTACTCCATAACGACACGTACGGTTGCGTTACCTGACACCTGACGGCAGACGGAGGTGTTGAAATTATCCAATGACGTCATCGGTTTCACACGCAGTCCGTTCAGCAGTTCACAACACGGGTTACTGGTGTCAGCTTATCGCTTGAAGTCATCGTTTAACACCATTAAATCATCAAATTTCTATGTAAAACCTTTAAAAATACACCGATTTCTTATAAAAACGTGTTGTTATATTTCGCTCTTACGGATTTATTGGTATTTGGACACACCGTAGCCTACAAAGTTCGGCAGGCCAAGAAGGTCCGTAACAGGAGTTTGGGGTCTGTTCGGAGATAATTTCGAAGTATTTTCCTTGAGATACAGACAGGAGAATCTAGATCTGTGTTGTTTAGACTTGTGATTTTTTGAGTTCTAAACACAAAACGCTTGTTATCCTGGCCAGTGGTTCGGAGCCCGATAGGCCCGTCGCGGCCGGCCGGATTGACTCGTTTTCCCGAGCGGGCCAGTGGCTTGGAAACTGATCAGACATCACGAAACATAAACTAGCCAAAGTTCAGTGGAAACTAAACTTCCAGTCAAGAAAATACTATACTAGTTAGCCAAAGTAATGTGCACGTGATTATGTTGGTGAATTACCACGAAACCGCAAATCTACTTACTCGTCGGGTGCCGCGAATTCAGGTTCCGCTTTGGCCACAGCACCGTCAGGGCAGAAATTGTGCATTGGCAATCATTATTTGAGTAATGTAAATGTAAATAAAGATTCCCCGAACACCTGGCCGTGGGATGGAAATCGAGTTGTTTCACAACAGTTTCTGCCATCAAACACTAAATTAGCTGTGCTCACGCGGCCTCGGTGTCCCGTCAATTAGTTTTATTGCACCTAAAGCCGGTAACGCAGTGACTTATTCATTGCTGGCTTCTCAAATCTTTTGCACTCACGAACACTCCAAAGGCATTACAAATTGCATCTAATGAGACAGACTTTGTTTCAGTTTAATATTGGTTAGGTAAGAATAATTCATTTTGAAACAGAACGCTCAGTAAAAACCGCCAACATGGCAACTCGCAATCCCGACTTAGAACGAGCTAGAGCTCACCAGTCCCGACTTCGCAGGTGGATCGTTAAGTTTTACAGGCTATTAATTCGAACAGGAATACATTGATGAAGAAATACTAGAGAGGCGCCGAGAACAAGCTCAGACAACGGAACGTATGGAGTTATTTGGTAAGCCGGCATTCGTCAGGCACTGTCGATGTCTGCAGGCCACAGACACGGAGATGTTTCACGGCCTCATACTTGCTATTTACAGCGTACATTTCATTCTTCACTACCATGAGCCACTTCCTAAGCATTTCGGACTCCCGAGAAAGTAAAAAAACGATATATCCGCTTTCCTCGCGACTGCTTAGTTCGGACTAGCGGGAAAGATGCACCGCAACATAGCGGCATTCACTCTGCATATGAGCCATTGACGTCGCTAGTGTCGTTTCTCTCCTTCCTCACAGGTTAATGCGACACCTCTTGGCTAGGTAAGGTCGACCCGGTTTGCGAGGCGATGTGGATATAGACCGATTAAGACGGCAAAAAAGACTTATTAAATCGGGTGGCATTCTCCTTTAAAACAGAGAAGTAACTCCGCGCCATCTGCCTGTTACTTGTCCAATGGGTCAGACAGTTCATTAGCATGCTTGTGTGAATTTTTATGGTTCCCTGGCACGCTGTCTGTGTTGGTCACCTTACTATCACTGTAACCTAACAAGGTTAGGCTGAAATGTGATTTTAACCGTCTCTAAACACAAAACGAGCTTTGCTGTAACGACTGGATTTACTACATGCCCAGATATACTGAAAACTCCTGCGATGGATAATTCGAAGCTTTGGAAATGGCACGGCGAGGGGTTTTTTTACAAACTATTACCTATCCAACGACCGGGACAAGACAAGAGGTGATGAGATAACCTCCATGAATTATTTCTAGGCTACGATGCACTCATAATTACTTGACCAAACCTTTATTCAACAGAAGTGGAGCGCAAGACAAAATTTCTGTCTAACGTGTATTCACCTTCATGAAACGGATTTCAGGGCCGGGGATCGAAGGCAGAAAATTAGGGAACTGAGATAAAATAATCAGTAAACAGATCCAAAAGGAATAGTTGACAAAAATAGCTCGACTTTTCTTAAAAGGTCACGACCTCCGACCTCAGGCCTCTGATATAGAAAGCCGAGGCGAGTCGAGGAAGGTAGATCGATTCATTGCAATGTTTCTCGTTCAGAATGGGGTATAAATAGATTATTTTATGCTCTCAGTCGTTATCCCCCTTATCTAAAGCCCTCATGAATTTTGTAAAATTATCACCCTCGGGGCTAACGCCCCTCGGGCGATAATTCTCCAAAATCCACTCGGAGTCTGGATAACGGGGGANCACAGTGAAAAAAAAAAAAAAATTAACGAGCATTTTGTCGAATGGACATGAGTATAATGCGTCATAATGTATTGTAAATAATATCCGAGTCAAAACAATATTTTTCGTGATTGCATCGATTAGTACACTTGAGTTCGAAAAAACGATGAGATGTTTTTGGACAATTTAATTCTTTTTCTATGCACGTTTTTCTGAATTGCGCATTTTAGTGGAGAATCAACCTTAGGAGTGAAATCGCCAAAACAGGACTCACTTTCATTTTGAGAACGTATAGTGTAAGCAGGTTAATCAGATTCAACTTTAGTATATGGTGGCCAATATAACACTAATTGCAAGTCTTGAAGGGCCCTTATGGACGGTCTAAATGGGAGTCAATATTAGCCTAAAAGTAAATGTGCAGTGCGGTACAATTAAAAAAATCAAAATTTTATAGCTCTGTCTGTAATAGTTGAGCGATACAGATAATGCTTCATGTTAAATTTTACTTTCCACCCAATATTAACAATTTCTTGACCTAGATTTTGGCCTTCAAGAACACTATCGGAATGAAAGATCGCAAACATTTTTAGTCTGGTCAGCGCGCCACCTGTTGGCCCCACATCTCGGGACCTCATCAGCACAGCACTCGTGCTGTACGTGAACTTGGAATCCTGCTTAATCTCAAGATTAAGCGGAAGTGAGTGTTGCGTGAACTTGAATGTCTCCCAAAGGTTTTTGTGTGACCTTGACGGCCTTGAAATAAACTTGCGTTACCGGTGAACACAACCCTGGAACAGCATTGTTGACCCTTCTTAACGAATTCGCCCTTGTCGCAGAAATGCGTATAATTTTTGTTTGTTTTAGGGTCTAGTCCAGGGGAATACTCCTAGAATGGGTGTACGGTTATTTCATGATAAGTTTCCTTACGGGACACTCTTCTGTAAAAATCGCTTTGGGAGTTCGAAACTTTATAAAAGACTCCTTTCCAACTGTACAACAGTAAGGTGTTGGATGTTTTTTATATTTTCAAAATTTAGGTCTCAAAATGGGCTCATTTTGACAACAAAGCCTTTTTCTCCTCGAATCACTTTGATGGGGTTGAGATTTATCCTTACAAAAGGTCTGTGTTTTTAGAACACAACGCTATAGAAGGGTGTTTTTTATGGAGGCTCCACACAAATACGTCTCTGTTTCAAATCCTCTCTTTAAGCTTATGTAGAACCTTATTCCTTATTAAGAAGTGTGTGCATTTAGCAAAAATATCTAAAACACTGAAGATTTTTACTCTGTAATATATAATTTATTTTCGGAAGATAGAAAGCCTGTAGAATATGATTTTTGTCTTCTTAGCAACCTGGGTCATGTGACCTCGTCTTTTGAGTAAAACTTAGCAAAAATGAAATGTACACAATGATAACAAAACAACAGAATCAATAAATTATATTTGATATAAACGTTCAAGGTGAGATATCAAATACAAAAAATATCATTTCGCTTTCGTTTTATGCCGATGGAAGTCACAGAAGTCCTGTTTTGATGGCACCTCCAGGAAAAGTGAAAATTTTTAAGCATTTCTAAGACAGTGCATAAAGCATAGTATCTAACGAGTGTTCTAATTTTTAGCGAGAACCCCCTTCAAAATATAGCTGAGTACAACATGGGGTCTACGTTCAAGTCGAGCTATAGGCTTACCCATTTAAAAACGTCCGTCTCATCGCGACTCAGGTCCATCATAGGTTTCAGTAGGTTATGTACTTAGAACTTAAACATAAATACTTGGGTTCAAGTCGAAGTGCTTTGACAGCATTAAATTCACGTGTGGATATAATTAAACATCAACTTCAAATTTCATTCTGAAAAAATGTTTTTATTTTGTTGTTCATTTCCATTAGAAATGTTATCAAATATCTACGGTCGTTATTGTTTCGTATTATTCCCATATTTTATCCCACGCGCGTTGAATCTGTCGAGGGAAATATGGCCATGTAACAAAGTTTTCCGTATTCACCTCCCGCTCTACTTCAGCAGCGACCTCTGACATGGAAAGTTCAAAAGGTAGGCCAATGTCGACTCGACGTCTACAGCCGGTTCGATCATCAAACTTTCCTAATAAAGTTTAAAGTAATACAGTTGCAACAGTGTAACTAACACTCGACATGCAACCAGGCCCTAAACGTAAAATCTGGAACAAAACTGTTAATTATAAGACACTTTCTCTCAGTTTTCAATTGCTGAATACTATATCGTCTGCAACTCAGGCGCCAATTCCTAGGAAATTAAAATATCAAAAATTGTTGTTTTTTAACTATTTCCAGGAGATGTTACAAGTTCACTGCTCAGTTGCCGTAGTTTTCATCTTTGCTACCTCTTTTCAAGAAATAAATCGTTACATTTAAAACTGTTTCTTTTATTAGAGAAAACTTGCAACCTAACGCGCAAGTACATACATATACTATGATGTGATCCGCCATGGGAACTGTGTGGGTCGATACGCGGAATAATGTCTCGTGGAATATAACTTCATGTACGCCAATCTCGGTATGTTTTGTATACGTCTTTCAAAATGTAAGCGCATTTTTGTTTTTACAGTTTATTTGTGGCGAACTGAAGGTCAGTTAGCGTTATCCTCTCCATTGGCCTGCCGACCACAACTTTAATTGATAGGAGCCATTAACAAATCACGACGATCCTTCCTTAGTAACTGATAGAACAATCATTTGTCATAGTCACGTTTGGTCTATCGACAGAATTGTCGACTCAAAGCTCCCATAACGCCTCAGCCACTTAGAGCTTCCGATGCAGTTCCGAAGAGTTTGACTAAGGCAAAAAATGGTCATAGTGACCGACACTCGGATGATTATCGGAGTCACTCACAGGCAGTGGTGATAATTTAAATTTTCGATGAAAATTTTATACCGAGTGAGAGACAGTCATGGCATGGCCATAAGCTGTCATAACCCGGGGGAAGACTTGGGATTCGGCATTACTGTCATCAATGACGTACATGTCCCTGCTCGTTGCCAGAACCAACATGGGTGAAGAATGGTCCCCACAAGCATGCGTATGAAGCTGCACGATAAAAGTAGTCAGCAAAGCAATCGGACAAGCGCCACCTGACAACTCCTCTTAAGGCAACATGGACGGAAGATAACAAAATTCCCTCGGCTATAGTTGGAGTGCTGGACTGACAACCGGCTTGTCCCAGTTCAAATCCCACTGTGTATCAAGAAAAAATGCAATCCCAAAAAGTGCTAAGCATAGACCACCATGATTATACCCATGGTACCCGCGCTCATTTTTCTGAGGATGCTGTCAGTAACACCCGAAGATGGCCTGAAATTGACCAACCGAAACGTCCTGCCAATGTATGTAGACGAGATGCTAATTTTAGAAATGATGATGAATAATATACTTACAGTTAACACAAGGATCCACTCTGGGTGAAGGCTCTTTACCCCGTAGAGCACCTAACACAGGCGCCTGTAGCGCAGCACACTTGCATACACAGGGCGAGCCGCCTCCGGCGAAGTGAACAACTATTCCCACTCCCACAGCAATGGCAATTGCCAAAAGTGCCAAGACGAACCCGATGGCGATACTGACGTGGCAACCACCGGATTGCTTGCCGGAACCCATTAGTTCAGTACCGCTGGAAATATCAGACAATTCGAAATTTTCGCTACTCATCCGGACTTCAGGTGAGAATCCCGCCTACTGACTGCAACCTCTCCTTAGATTACCTTATCAATATGTAGGGGATTCTTGCGGACGAAAGCGTTATTTGCAAACCCATCAGTCAATGAACTTCTGACCATGCCGTTTAACCAATAAACTTACATACATCAATTTCAAAAACACAATACAATTATGTTAAAACTAGTTACATATATGCATTCAAATTCAGTGTTTCGTGACATGTCTAAACAGATATGTCTTTAACAATAACTTCAAAGATTCCGCGGCTGCACACCTCTGGTTTCGGCTGTTAGGGTTATTCGTGCCGCATAATGGCGAAACGATTTGTTGTACACGGGTTATGTTCGGATAATAACAACACTAACAGCATGTGGTGTGCAGAAATGTTGCTAATGGCATCCCTGTTCTAGTCACCAACGAGTCACATGAAGATGTCGGCAGATGAGGAAGACACCTACGGCGTGGGCCGGGATCTGTGTACTGCGTCTTTTCACGAATTCGGCATGAGTAATGCGGGCTAGACACCAGTGGCGACAATATCAAAGGACAAAAGAGAAACAAATTTAGGTCTAAGATGTTCATAACAGTTTTAAAAACTGAAACTGTGATATCAAAGAAATTGAAAAGGTGATTATGAAGAGCTATGTACGAATTCATCATGATGTAATCAACACGTCATGGAGTGCAGTTTCTAAATGTCTTTCTGGCGAATTCGTACAGTAATTTTGAGGCTATCCGTACTTGACGTGTGCGTGGTCTGTAGTTACTAAATTGTAAACCATCAAGATATGTAAACAAACAGAAATAGTAAAAGTGGACACTCGGAATTTAGTCCAGTCATTCTAGGGCTCCAGAGGGCCCAACCTAAAAAAAATTGCAACAGAATGTTTTTTGCATAAATGGCATCTTCAAACATCCCTTAGTGTCAGAAAAAAAATCTACCGAAATCGGAGTGGCGGAAGTCGGTTTTTCAAGATGGCGGAAAAAACCGGTGTTTACTGTTTTCTGGCATATTACTCTTATGTAACAGCTAAAAATAAAATAATAAAGTTTGTCATTGATTATATACTTTTCATAACAGGCAATCAAAAGATGCCAATTTTCCGTAAAATAAAACCAATATGGCCGACAAAAAAGCGGCCGAAACGGCAATTTGGTACATGTTGCAAGATTTCTTTTTATATTTTGCCCTGAAAATGGCAAAAGTTTTATTCTTTTGTAAGTTAGACAATTGAAAATGTCTGGACCTTACAATTGATCACTGGTTTGCGAGAAAAAAATCAATATGGCTGACAAAATGGCCGCCAAAATGGCTGCCAATTCACAAACCCCAATTTACCGCATTTACGTTCTGCAAACTTTGTTTGTAACCTGATACGCATTTACACAAAAACATTTTACAATCTACAGTCAGAGTTAATGAGTTGATTGTTTCTATAATTTGTTTTTAAGATTTATATACTAAATGTGGAATTTTAATCACATTTTAGATTATATAACATAAAAGTCAGTGTGTTTTTCAGCAAAGGCTTTAGTTAAATTTTCATGATAGATTTTACAAACTCATATGTTTTTCTGTAAAATATATTCATTTGAGGTATCAAAAATAATATTTTTTAGAAAAATGTGTTATTCTGGTGGAGTTATTGGCTTATTCATTATACAAACCCTTAATAAAATTGGGCAGGAAGTGGCTTTTTTCTCTGTTGTTGGAGATGTTATTAGTTGTTCCCAAGCATCGATTTCGTCTGCTGCTGGCATGTATTGTGAATTTGGCTGCTGATTTCACCTGAATTTGATGAAAAGCAAATAGGATTGTGTATTAATTCAATTTTAATAGTTAGGACCCACAATTTGTTTAATATGCATGCTTTTTATAAACATAGGTAACTGATTTTAGAGCAAATTTGTGCCTGCAAACAAAACGACAGTGATCTGCAGTCACTTGTTCTTAGCCCGGCTTGGAAGATTTCATACTGAGATGAGCATTCTCGAATGTATTGGATATGTAATGTCAAGCACAGGGCTTCAAGGAGTTCTTGAGACGGTGTATGCATCAAACAGTGTGATCCTTATGTTGAATGGAAAAAGTGTGGATAGAGCAGTGGGGGGCATATGTTGGTATACTCAGCACTGAATGCTATCATAAAAGCCAGAACATTCAACATCCCACTTCCAAATATAGACAGATCAAGTAACACNAATATTGGGTTTACAAACTGTGAACTAAGGGCAATAAATTATCTACGTAAGTTATTGTGTACTCGAGCATAGAATAAAAGACACTTATCTTGAGTTCGCCCAAAAGTAGAGTAGAAAATGCCAAACCTAATTTCGAGTTCCATTCCGAGTAAAAAGATTGGAGACCGGGCCCTGGTCTTCCCAGATTCCCTAATAAATCAATATGAGCTGATGCACTCTGATACAGTGGAGGACTACCTGAGGATTTCAATTTCGATGCATGTAATCAACAGCGGTTCTCTCCTTCACTGTATTCCATGGCCTAGAGGTGCAACGTTTCAGTCATTTGGTAGAACTTATGTGGATTACATCAGTAAGTGCACCCAGCCTACTGTTGTTTTTGATGGTTACTGAGATGGACCATCACCTGAAGATGTCTCCCATGTTCGAAGACTGGGTGGGGTGGTGGAACTGAAGTTCACTTCAATGGTGACATGGTGATCAAGTAAAAAAGGAACATTTTTGGCAAGAAGCAAAAACAAACGATTCACTCACTTCTTGTCGAGTTTGCTAGGAAATGCTGGTTGCACAGTGGTACAAGCTCAAGGTGACGCAGAATGATGTTTTAATTGTAGAAACAGCAGTAGAGAACGCAGTACAGGGTCCAACTACTCTTATTGCAGATGATACAGACTTGTTGGTTCTTTTGCGTTACCAGGCTACTTCACAACAAATTTCATGTTCATGAAATTTGACAAGAGACACCACAGCAAGAGGAGAGTCTGGGACATCAAGGAACTACAGTTGTCTCTTGGTGCCGAAACTTGTGCAGTTTTGCCATTTGCGCATGCAATAGGTGGTTGCAACACAACATTACAGCTGTTCGGTATTAGCAAAGGCTCTCCCATTCAAGAAACTGCGTGATCGAGAATTCTGCAAAAACTCTGGTAAGAGTATTCACTAGACACATGCAGCTGAAGCAAGACATATTTGAAGCTGGTAAGAGTTGTATCTGTGCTTCATGGCGGTACTGGCTCTGGAAATTTGGATGACTTGCGATACAGGCAATTTGTGGATGAGGTGTCAGACTAGCCACAGTCCAAATACAGTCATTATCACCAACTTTCTTCAGTAGCTAAATTCCGTGCTGCCGGGACATATTATCAAGAGCAAGAGCGGTCAATTTTCCGTGGTAGTGGCCTAGACTCGCTGTATTGGGGATGGATGATGGCAGGTGGAAAATTCATTCCCACGATGACGTACCATTCAGCAGCACCAGAGAACCTGCTGAAAGTAGTGAGATGCTCGGGTAAGACCAACTGCAGTTGCAAGAGATGTTCTTGCAGGAAGTTAGGATAGCCGTACTCGGTTGCATGTGGAGAATGCCGTGGTTTTAGCTGCAGCAATTCATTCCGAGTTGACAGAGATTAGTTGTGTAAATACTGGTTGATTGTGTATAGATTCACTAGCATTTACAACTAACTGGAAGTGACACAGACAGTGTGGATAGTAGATCACTGAATTAATTGCAGAGAGTTATTTTCAATACAGCATATTTTTTCAGGAGGAAAATGATCCTTCAGCTCAGGCAAACCTGATGTTTTTGACCCAAATAAGTTATTCGTTAAACCATCTTGAAAATGGTAGTCGTAATCATCAAGAGCCAGACAAAAATTATTGTAATGGATGTGCTGACTTAAAAAACTTGACGACATGGCTTGTCTCTGGAATCTGAAGTTCTTACACGAAGCAACTATTTGGTGGCCATCTTAGAAAATGGTGGAAGTAATCATTAGAGCCAAACGCAATGAGTCTAAATGGATTAGCCGACCCAGAAAACCTATGATACTTGAAGCAAGGCGACACATTAATCTGTTTGTGCGAAGTTGTGCGATTCGGAATAGTTTTGAAGGCCATCTTTGAAAATGGCTGATGGTGTCACCACGGCCATGCAAAACTTTTCCAATGGATTTGTTGACCCACAAAAGATAGGTAAACATTTTTGAATTTTTACTCTATCACATTCCACTCTCGAGTTATAATGATCATCTGCAAATCTGGCGGCCATTTTGTCCGCCATCTTGGAAATGGTGGAAGTAATCATTAGTGCCAAATGCAATGAGTCTCAATGGATTAGTCGACCCAGAAAACCTATGATGCGATGTTTGAAGCAAGACGACACACTAATCTGTTCGTGTGAAGTTGTGCGACTCAAGTAGATTTGGCGGCCATCTTGGAAAATGGCGGATGGTGTCACCACAGCCATGTAAAACCATTTCCAATGGATTTGTTGACCCACAAAACATAGGTAAACCTTTTTGAATTTTTACTCTTTCACATTCCACTCTTGAGTTATAGTGCGCATCAGAAAATCTGGCAGCCATTTTGTCCGCCATCTTGAAAAACCAACTTCCGCCACTCCGATTCCGGTAGACTTTTTTTTTCTCGCTAAGGGGCATGAAAGGATACGATTTATGCAATAAAACCTTCTGTTGCAATTTTTTCCGGGTTATCTGTAGAATGACTGGACTATATACATGTATGGGATACGAACCTGTGATTTAAAATACCATCTGTACTGTACTTCAACATATATTTATATATATTTATGTTAAAGTACAGTATATGTATATGTATATATATATATCTCATTCATAGCAAAATTGCCTCAATTTTCACATTTTTGTGAAATAGAGCCGGGTAAGTTTTTGATGTTTGATTTCAAGAATACTTTTTGCAAACAGTATTGGTAGTTAAATTCTTGAAGTGACATTTCACTGCTGTTTTTGTCTATGTCGACTTCTTAACTGGAGGCTCTGTGAAATTTAAAAAATACAGCTTCATCGTTCATGCTATCTTGAATTGTTGCTAGATTCTCCGGCAACTCAAGCCACAGCAGATTTGTGCTTGTGAATTTTTTTGAATCTGTTGGATTCTTAAATCTTGTGTGCGAGTTGCGCTCTAGATATACTATTTTTATGCACTAGTGTCGCCCCCTGGACTTGTACATGTACATCAATTTGATGCCATTGTACGCATAATCTAATAATTTTCACCGTCTGTGCATTCGTTACACACGTGCTCCTCTTCATCTACTTCAACACCGCACGTCTCATCAACTTCTTGATATTTTTGTTCCATTTTCAGTGAAAATATCGTGTGTTTATGTTTGGTAATCTGTGTACAACTCGTATGACACTATGCAGAGGTTTGGGAGGGTACGACTGAACGCCCCCGCGGAGAAGGTCCGCGCATTTATAAAAGAAAACATATCCAGCTGAATATCAACAGCAACGACATACATGTATTGTTTCAGCTACTGGTACGACTATAGTGACCGCGGGGTTGGTAAAAAAATCAATTTGATTCTGATTCAAAGCGCTTTTACTTAATCATCGGGCCCTACCCGACCAAGTTCGCCCGATCGAGGTTTGCGTTGACAAGATCGTGCAAACGATTAGAGAAGGTTTGGAAGCGCGTGATGGCTACACTGTGGGGTAACAAGGGTCTAGAAGTAAATGTCCAGTCCCAACTAGATTACGTAGCTGCGAGAGAGCTGTTCCCAAAAAGTAGTCTATGCAGTTTTAAAATCATTCTACCAAAAACGAAGCAAAAGAATTTTTTTTCTCATAACCTGATCTATCATCGTAATAATACAGGGCATTTTCTAACACTTGTTTGTGTTGGAAGCTACCATTACATGCTGCTGATCACGTACAGCACCAGACACTTGACAGCAAATGTCAACAGAATAAAACACAATGATTATCACCATCTCAAATGTGATGAAAGTCACATGAGTGATGAGCTAATACAGCTCAATGTCCAATCACAGGCGGTGGGCACTGAACCTTCCTCTCTATTATTCTGCGCGCGTCCAACCTCCATGCTGGCCGCGTTGAATCACAGAGTATTTTTCATGTTGCTCCTTACTGATTGAACACTCATTTGTTCCTAAAAAACACAGAATAATAAAAATCTGCAACAATTAATTGACTTTTCAAAAGTTTCATAATTCAATTCTTACCACGCCCTCTCCTCACTAAAAACCACCTCTCTATAGATGATTTCCAGCTACGTACATGCAGGCGTCCAACGTGGCCCCCGGCCTGGGACCTCTACACTTCAACCTGCGCGATATCTGGTAAACCTACGTGTATTGTTTGGTGTGCGGAAGCGAATTTCCTATCGCTCTTGTAAACACTGGCTTATTTGCACAGGAATTTAAACCCCCCCGTCGTAAGTACCCCCACCATAAGACTTCTCTGCAGATCTAATAAGTACGTCATACTGACATGAACGGCAGGGATAAGAATTTGCATCTTTTCACAGGCTGGTGGATATGTACATTAGGACAACAAGAAGTGTCGATGGACGAAACCTTGAGTTAACACAAACTTTTATTTGTGCGGCTATTGTCCGTTTTCTAATTAAAGAGCAATCTGTTTTGTATATAAGTTGCTCCGGATTTTGACTCCAGCTTAGTTTTCGAGGTCGCTAGTTCTTAAGCTACTCACTTCACAATGAGAGATCGAATGGATAGAGGCAATACGTGCCGCATTTAGCGCCACCTGACATCGGTCACCGACACTGGATGTTGCTGAGAAAAAGCTTCTTTGCAAGGCATTAGTTGGGATGAGAGGGAATATTCCATAGCTCAATACAAATCGATGACAGCACCTACGTCTCTCAGATTGGGTGATTAACGTTAAAATAATTAAACACCTTCTTATTTAAAATACGCTTTTCTCAAATAAATGAGCTTCAAAAAAATTTACTGTTGCTGAGAATTCTTAGTATCGTAGTAAAGGTGTTAGCTTCAGTGTTTACGACGTTTTCATGGAATGTTTCCTATATTACGTAAGTGGCGATGTACATGTATTCAGTGACTCGTTAGCCTTGGAAGACGGGCGCTCGACGAAAACAGAGCTATTTGAACAGCAGTAAAGACGCTGACATTCCTCCACTGGGAGTCACCATGTTGGTGAACGAGATTGACCTACATGTATAAGACAACTGATGAATAGAATGCCATGAAAAGAGTTAAAAGATAACACTAGTGTCGGGTAAATTCCAAAAGATTGTCATGGGTTAGTAGTTCATGAATAAATGATGAAACCAGCGTCTACACTTCAATCATATGTTCTACTTATACTAACGATACAACCTTATTTCACGAACTAGGATTCAATACTCACTCAACCTACGAGGCCTACAGACAACCCGCAAGGACATTTGCATATCAATGACTAGCCAACAACTTCAACTAGACGTCACAATGGACACCAGAATATAAATAGTGACTCGAGCTAACGAATGTCCGTCCCGCCACAAGTCGAGCATTAAAACTAGCAAGCAATAAAGAGAAGAAAAATATTCTGTGCTCTAAACAGTAGCAAAACGTTGCAAATTAACCACAAACACTAACTAGAAAGATTATTGTCACGGCGTGACAATAACGGACTCTGAGCGTACGTATAACTGGAATTATTATGGAAAGTTACTTACAGCAACCCATTTACTAACATGAAAAGGAATTCTTTAAAATTGTAGGAGAAATTATACATTAAATTTTTGATGACCTTTCCACTAATCGACCTCTTCCGGTGCATTATGATCACCGATGAGGGAGTAATTGTCCGGTGCATTTTAAGCATCTTTAGGAGATTTATTGCAAAGCCCATGAAAATGTGTTTAATGCTGAGAATCACGGTTGACACATCAGAATACTTGCTGCTTGAAAAGGTCAAATTTTCAGAAGAAAAATGCACATAATGACCCCATGTTTTCACTAAATGACCTGAAACTTTAGATTCCGATTTGATTTACCTGTGGTAATCAGACCGGTCAATTTGAAGTGTCTAGCTCAAAACTTCAGTTTGCACCTAATGACTTTTGACCTATTTCACCTGATTAAATGAACCAATTACTTAGAAAAGTAATTTTTTTAATTGTCATGTTGACTTATACCTGTGCACCGAATTTGAACAAGATAACTTAAAAACTGAAGGAGGAGTAGCATTTTGAAAATTATTTGACCTTTGCACTAAACGACCTCTTCCGGTGCAATATGGAATATGATTATATAATCAATCAAAATTTATATACTGTCAAAAGTCATATGCTGAATCTAAAGACCGTACCTGCTCCCAATTTGGAGTTATTAAGCCTCAAATTTGGTCGGAAGAAGAATAAGAAGAATAAGAAGAATAAGAAAAACTAGAAAGATTATTGTCACGGCGTGACAATAACGGACTCTGCGCGTGCTTATTACTGGAATTATTATGGGAAGTTACTGACAGCAGCCCGTTTACCAATGTGAAAAGGAATTCTTTAAAATTGTAGGAGAAATAACATGTTAATTTTTTGATGAATTTTCCACTAATTCACCTCTTCCGGTGCATTATGAGCCCCGATGAGGGAGTAATTGTTAACTCGATTAAAAGTGTGATTAATGCTAATAATCACAGATGTTTTACTTTAAGCCCTTCAGAATACAAGATGAATGAAGTGGTCAAGCTTTCAGAAGAAAAATGCACCTAATGACCCATGGGTGCACCAAATGACCTGAAAATTTAGAATTCAAACTCAATCGCACTTAGTAGACAGATACGTAATTCTGAAGTCTCAAGCTCAAAATTTTAGTTTGCACTCAATGACCTTTTACCAATTTTTTTCTGATTGATTAAGCCTATTGCGAAGTAAAGTAGGGTATTCAATTGGCATGTTGACTTACACCAGTGTGCTGAAATTGAAAAGAATTCCTTGGAAAACGTAAGAGATATAATATTTTGAATGTTACATGACCTTTGCACTAATTGACCTCATCCGGTGCATTTTAAGCATCTTGAGGAGAATTATTGGAAAGCCCATGGAGAATGTGGTTAACGCTGAGAATCACAGTTGTCTGACGGTTGACACATCAGAATATTCGCTGATTGAAAAGGTCAAATTTTCAGAAGAAAAATGCACCTAATGACCACATGTTTGCACTAAATGACCTGAAACTTTAGATTCCGATTTGATTTACCTGTGGCAATTATACCGGTCAATTTGAAGTGTCTAGCTCAAAATTTTAATTTGCACCTAATAACCTTTGACCTATTTCACCTGATTGGATGTCCCGATTACTTAGAAAAGTAATGTTTTAAATTGTCATGTTGACTTATACCTGTGCATCGAATTTGAAAAAGTTAGCTTTAAAACTGAAGGAGGAGTAGCATTTTGAAAATTATATGACCTTTGCACCAAACGACCTCTTCCGGTGTAATATGGAATATGATTATATAACCAATCAAAATTTATATACTGTCAAAAGTCATATGGTGATTTTAAAGACCGTACCTGCACCCAATTTGGAGTTATTAAGCCTCAAAGTTGGTCGGAAGAAGAATAAGAAGAATAAGAAGGATAAGAAGAACTAAAAAAGATTATTGTCACGACGTGACAATAATGGACTCTGCGCGTGCGCATTAAAGGAAGGAATTGTTATGGGAAGTTACTGACAGCAACCCGTTTAACAATACGAAAAGGAATTCTTTAAAGTTGTAGGAGAAATTACATGTTAATATTTTGATGACCTTTCCACTAACTGACCTCTTCCTTGCATTATGAACCCCAGTGAGGGAATAATTGTACAACCAATTTAAAGTATAGTTAATGCTAAGAATCACAGATGTTTTACTTTAAGCACTTCGGAATACAAGATGAATGAAGTGGTCAAACATTCAGAAGAAAAATGCACCTAATGACTTCATGGGTTTACCAAATGACCTGAAAATTTAGAATTCAAACTCAATTGCACTTAGTAATCAGATATGTAATTTTGAAGTCTCTAGCTCAAAATTTTAGTTTGCACTCAATGACCTTTCACCTATTTTTTCTGAATGTTTAGGCCTATTGCAAAGTAAAGTAGGGAGTTATTAAGCCTCGAATTTGGTCGGAAGAAGTATAAGAAGAATAAGAATAAGAATAAGAAGAATAAAATTGAAGAAAACCCAGGAACAACAGTACTCTGCGCTTACACGCGCAGAGTAATAAGAATAAGAATAAGAATAAGAATAAGAATAAGAATAAGAATAACATTGAAGAAAACCCAGGAACCACAGTACTCTGCGCTTACACGCGCAGAGTAAAAAATATAAGTAGCATTCAACAAGCAATTGGCCGAAGCGCTAACTAGGCCGCAAACTAAGGGTGTAGGGACCTGCACTACTTGTTAGGGCTGGTCATGAGGAGTACGGCGTGGTCATGGGCTAAATCGGCGAAAATTCCCCCTACACGGCCTACTGTAGGATATATTTTAGTTGTTACAAATGACTTTTTCCATGAAATTATTGGCATGCACTCAGCGGAAGAGTAGTCGTTGAATGTGACCTTAATTATATTACTCGTATACTGACTATGCTCAAGAGAGTTCACTGAATTTTGACACAACGATAAACTTAGAGTGTCATTTTTACTTTGTTCTTGTTTTACTTATTTTTTATGTTTGAGTACCACGATGTAACTTAGTTAGCGCGGGCATGAGTAGTATAATTGATATCTGCATATTTGTTGTTTATGTTATGTAGCATTCTGTGATGCCTACTCTCAAAATATCCGCAAGGACTCGTCGTACTCGAGTTTTGCATGACTGTCTGAACTCGTCATTAGAAAATGTACGATTTCGCGTTGAGCCGGTGGTGTTTACAATGTACAGCTTACTGTTGTCGTCTGATTATGCATCAATACCTGTAGAAAGTAACTCATTCCTATATATATAGTATTTTGATAAAAATGTCAGATGACTCTGCAATCGGATTCCCGGCCAAAAACGTGCTGTGCTGCAAATGCTATTACTCCCATGACGTAAACCACGTAAATTGCCCAGCAGTAAACTTCGAGGATTAGCGGACTTAGAACTGGAGGAATTAGCTGAAATTCACATAAAACAGACCGCAAGGTTTGGCGCGAGAATAACACATTACACCGATTACGCCATTTTCTTGAATTTCTTTTCTGCCAGTTCACGAGCCTTTTTGTTGCACTCACTTTTCTAATCTCAGTGACAAACTACCACATTATTTGTACTTACATTCTTTTAACTCCAAGCGCAGATGGGGTTGGGATTTGTTAAAATACTTGTCCCTAATTGACTAAAGGCGGAAACGGTAGAGCACTAGCCTATCCCGGTGATAGGTTAAGATAGGATATAGATAGACAAAAACAACAACAACATTGTTGCAGCTACTAGTACTACTAACCCCAATCATAACCAAGTTCAAATGCCACGTCTAATTCAATTGTGAACATGCAAATGAAGTAGTACACTGTAGTTTACAAACAACCCCGTGACTTCCGGTGTCCCGGAAACCGTCAGATGGTTCACTACTCCGAATGTTCACCACCTTCCAAAGTTGACTACTTCGAATATCCAAAATTCCTAAATAAGAACTTCAACATTTCATTTGACTTTGATTGTCTACTAATGAGACG
>NMRA01001380.1:0-20079 GCA_002633005.1 Phoronis australis | reverse complement strand
GGCTTTTCTTAAAAGGTCACGACCTCCGACCCCGGGCCTCTGACATAGAAAGTAGTTACAAAGCCGTGGAGAGTCAGAAAAGGTAAATCGATTCATTGCAATGTTTCTCGTTTAGTATGTGGTATAAATAGATTATTACATGTTCTCAGCCGTTATCCCCCTTATCTAGAGCCCTCGTGGATTTTGGAGAATTATCACCCTCGGGGCTAACGCCCCTCGGGCGATAATTCTCCAAAATCCACTCGGGCTCTAGATAACGGGGGATAACGACTTCGCCATGTAATAATCTATATATATCCATATGTTAGATAATTTTGGAAAACAAACTACTTCTAAAAATTAAAGAGCACATATTTTAATGGGTGGAAAGAGCTAACAAACTTTGACAGGGAAACTTTGTGCTTCAACTTAATTACAGGTCTCTGATTTAGCATAATTAACTCAATTTTCTACTGTCATCAGCTATAATAAATATCAATATGAATTTTATCGTCTTATTAAACGTGATCTTGTAAGCGAGCAATATGTGAATTATTTAAGCGCTTATTCGAGAAGAATACTTGCGCAATTTCGAAGTTCACGAGACATATGGGTATTCCTAGAAGTGAAAGAATACGCGGCATATGCTGTCTGGGTGAAATTGAAGATGAGCCTCATTTCATGTGTCGATGCCTTCTACCAGAGCTTGTGAATGTTAATTATTCTCTTATTAGGTAATTCCAACAGAAAAATCACGACAGTATCCAGCGCCTTTCATTGTAAATTCAGAAGGTCATGGCTTTAAGAGAAGAACTGCTCTCTGTGTAAATACTCTGAATATACATTTTAATTTATGTATTTATGTATGAGTAGGCAAAGCCTACGATGTACAATAAATGATGTTATTCGTTAAAACTCATTTTTTGAAAACTTATACGCCCACAAAATTATGCCTGCCTCAAGAAACTGAAAAATGCAGATCTCCTTTCAATCAAAATGTTTTGTTATTTTACACAACTAAGTTTCCAGTTGTCATTTCATGTCAAGTGAGGTTTGTTATTAGAGACCACAGCATAATAGGGAGGAATAAAATTCAGAATGCATTTGTTTCAGTTCCTCATCGTATTGTAATTGAAACAATGTGTATTCTGTGCGGGCGGCAGATGGTGCCGAACCGATTAAAACTGTAAATAGATCGGAGATCCTGGATGGTAGGGACTTGGTAGGTCTCTAGTATTTTGAGTTTTGCTGCTGTTGCGAGCGCGCCAGGCGTTGCCGTGCTGAAAGTGGAATGTGCGTTGTGATGTCTGTAGCCAGTACGAGGAGACTGAATGATTTCCATTTCACTGCGCTTTGTTTTCATATTGTATGTTAATGATGTCGGGACGACATTTTTTTGTTAGGCGGGAGAATATGACGGAACTTTAGTAACCCTTATTGTTATTCTTATTTAGTTGCAAATGTTCAGTTATTCTTATGCTAATGTCTTTGTTGCGTCTCAGTGCGCCTTTGTTACGTGGGCGCGACTGTATGTGTCGGGCATTTCGATAGCCACAGGCTTAGGAGAAGGGTGTTTCCTTCCTTAGCCTACATGAAAATTGATCGTTAGCATGTATAACTGAACTGAAACTTATGCCTGATGAGGTGAAATACACATTTTTGATGTTCAGTGGAGACTTGCTCTGTTACATTGTGTTTACTTTCCTTCTATTTATACTCTGCATCCTTATGTTATACTTTACATAGACATTCTTAAGAAGTAAAAAAAAAATTGCGTGCATCCATTCTATCCAGCAAAGAAGTGTTCCGACTTTTATGGACATTGAAACACTTTTTAAGCCATATAATTTTAAATTGATCTATTAGGAAATAACTTTCTTGGTCATTGGGAGTGAAAGATATTCCCAAGCCCTTTATTGGTTTGCCGGTTCACTTGAAAAATGTCTGCCTCCATAGTTCAACTTAACGCAGTGTTTGAACTTAGACATCTTCGTAGAACGAGACCCAGTTCTTTGAAAAGGAACTATGTTTTTAACAAAGAGACAAAAATGATAACACGGTGTGTATCCTCATGTTTAGAAGCAAGTTGCAAGTAAAAGAATACAGTCTGGATTCAATTGTTATGGCAAACTACATGAGGGTTTTATAATACCGTGCTTGCCGATAGTTCGGAAATAATTTTTGAAGTTGAAACACGTCTACACAAGATTTTGAATCTCAATCTCCTCGTTTCCAAAAGAGGAGGCTTACTCTGCAATCACAGCTGTCAAGAAATTTCTTATATCGTTAAGGTTGAAACTATGAACCCCTTTAAAACCTTTGAAACAGCTCTCGCTGTTTAGCTAAGTTCATTCCGTCACAGTCGAGAGGGTATGTTTACAGAAGAGGCATACGAAAAGCGTCGCCCAAAAGAGTGTTTACATCAAAAAGGATCTCCACAATGGTGCCATTTTTGACAAAATATCTAAAAGGTAACATTTTCTGAATTTCTGGATCAGAACTGTGTGAATATGTGATTTTTACGCAAAATTACTGTCTAAATATCTCACTTTTTGCCTGAGCCCACTCTCTAAATGAGTAGGTATTCAAATTTTCGGGCGGAATCCCTCATCAATAATTACGTGAGTACACCTGGCCGTGTCAGATATCACTTGTCGGTGATTTTGTCCATTCACTTGGTGATATGCCGTTGGTTTCGTAAAATGTAACACTGGTACATTTCTCGCATGCGCATCCAACTTAAAATGTAACGATTACGTAAAATGCTACAATTACGCAAAATTAGGAGAGGCTTACCAAGTACAATATGACAATGACGTAAAATGCGACAGTTGTTGGGAAGAAGCTTGAATGCTTTATTTGCCTATTCAATCTGCTCTTTTCAGAAATTAAGTGTAAATTGTAAAGACAAAAATATCTTACTGGAAAACAGTAAGGAGCTCACAATCACTATTTGACTTGGTTGAGCTATTGGTGGCCAAGTACTATTGAGGCGGGAACGCCATCTGTTGGATGAGTCGTGAGATAAATTTGAGTGTGCGGTAATTTTGCTGGAATGACCGGCCTAGTTCATTGTATGTGATGTCTTTTACATAAATCCACTTCTGGTGACACAAGTTTCACTTTACTTATTTATTGTTTTTGCCTTAAACTTTAAACTCCCAAAGTAGCGTAGTTTGGAACATTCTCAGACCTTTCAGACAGAGAAATTCGGATACTATCGGGTTTAGTATCTATGCGGTAAGTGTCTCGACTTTTATTTATATTAATTTAGGGATTAGTTTTAACTTTAAAAATCATTTTTAATTATTAAACTTCTGCAATGAAGTTTTATGTGATTTTAGAGTTGACCCAAACTAAAGTAACTGAGGGGGGAGATGACGTGTATCAGAGAATGTGTTGTACGTTTGTAGTTTATATTTTGAATTTGGTATCAAAAAATCTTGCATCTACTCTATATCTGTTGTTTCGTTCTTTGTTAGAAGTAACCACGGTTCTTTCGCTTGCGATACGAAATAACTAAAAAGAATACACAACTCTGCGAACATTTACTCTGACGAAAGTGTCAAGACAGTAAATTATAGATCGTAGCTGGACGCTCCCCCGATTCTCCTCACAATAAAGTTAGAATGACTCATGTAGCACTCTGCGTCATTCTACACTGGTAGTGTGTGACAAAACCTGGCTAAGCTCGTTTTGTTCTAAGGCTAGTGAATTAATAACTGTTGGGCCAAATGAAATAGCATATGATTCTAGTCCGTGATCTTTTGAAACACAAATAACTATTAAATAATGTGATGATGTGCGAGTGTTTAGTTGTCCAGTAGAAAAGATCAACTGGGTCGTTATCCTTCTCCCAGCATCATCTGATGTCGGCTGAAATTTGTCGGGATATTCTTTCTTTAAAAAGTTGGGTGCTGGTTTTTGGAACAATCCTGAGTCTGATTTTTGCACTGAAATTAAACTCAAACTTATTATGACCACTTTTCGTTCTGTATTGAATACAAATTGAGGATTATATGTTCCAGTATATCATATTTTACGCACATGAGTTTCTAGTCCAGATTTGCACTTGGTGACCCCAAAACACAAGCTACGTTTCGAGTAACAACTTAAAAGTTTGGACTCAAACTCATAACTTTAATACTTGGGTCATCAAATGAAAACTAATGTTATTATACACGAAAACCCTAACCTTTTCGACCTCAAAGTTATTAAGCAAGACACTTATTTTAAGTTTGAAGTAAAGTAGAGCAGAAAACGTCAAGTTCGATTTCCACTAGAAAGATTAGTCCTCGGACCCAAAACCAATGATGCGATTTTTTGACCTTACGGGATTTAAACATTGATTTTGCAGGAGAGAATGCGATAGCAAAAACGATTGTTCAGTATTAATGCCTGGGTTTGCAGCATAGAGTTTATGACCATTGACTTTTGTTCTATTTTTATTGTGGCAGTCTGCAGTCAATTACAAGACATACATGTACATTGGAATATGTGTATCAAAAATGTGTAGCACTAAATACTCAGATCCAACTGAATCGAAGGACTTAATTCGGGTTTGTTGAAATCAAACTTGGGTTCGGTGCAGTGCATGTACCAAGGCAGTAACACTGTCCAGTTAGGCATACATGTATTCCACTTATGTGAGTTTTTGCTGAATGGTGGGAATATTTTGCAATAAATCGAAACTTAATTGTTTGAGATGGCGCATCTCATTGCGTTGTTTCTATTTTTGCATCATTTTGTGGATGCCCATTCGAGATGAAGTACGTTTACTTGTATGAAATTGCACCTTTTTAACATACTGGATCCACAAATATACATGAATTCCATTTACAGCACTTTTGACAACAGAGTTTATGATAGTACCGTTTGAATTTTGAGACCATGGAGTTTCAAAATATACAAACTTAGTTCTACACGACAAGATAAATTTGGTAGTGGGACAAATACCAGAGAGTTATGAGAGATAGAGAGTACCATTAAAGTAACGCTTTCTTTACACACCTCGACACTCCGCTACATGCCTTTTATTTGTGCAAACTGTCTAAATTTCAATGAAAGTTTTCCTCCTTAGCACAGCCTGAAATAGTAATTTCCATCCAGTTTTCGAGAACTTCGGTGCGTCCAAGTGCATACTTGAACATCCTACTTTGACCGTCCAAGCGTAGACTATAGTTATCTATAATCTATGATCCAAGTATTGCGTTCGAAATTTCAGTTCACTGGGATTGAGGTCAGTTAAAGTTCATAAGGTTTACTTTAGATTTTAGATCTTTTAACTACACTATGAACCAAAGAGGACAGAAGAATAAATCTCTTGGCCTAAAAACTTCGGGAATGCAGTGATTCAGTGGCGAGTCGTCCGTTGACAGCTGATCGCCTTTTCTGTTATTTTTCTATATAATTACTAATTTCTCATGAAGTTAATTAATGGTATAAAAGGAAATAATTTCCAGAATTTATAAATGTCTAAATTTCGGTGTAGTTGTCTTTTAGACAGGAGCCGACCGGGACCTCCCAGACCCTAGCAGCAAAGATTTCCAGCCAAAGCATTGGGAAGCTTGTCTGCGTATTGACTTATATGACCACGATTAAGCAATGAGCGGTCACTTATTTACGTTGCTTTGTTTTAGCAATATTTTACAACCCCTGTAGTATTTGAAATTTCAAATTTTATTCTGAGTATTTACGAGAGCGTGCCTTTGTTTTATTTCTTCGCCCAACCAATATGGAGGACCGTGGCACGCGCTCTCTGACTTGTGAGTTCATTGTGTGTTCATCGAACTAGTTGGTTGACATGTAAGATTCTGACATGTATGATTTTGAGGGTGTAAATTTATAGACATATATCAATAAAGGAAGGTCATATGTGGATTGCCATGACACTTCTTGTTTAGACCATTGAGTCACGTGTTAGGCACAAGCCAATCACAAATTTAGGTGTCTACTTAAGTTAGGTGTCCGTAAGAGACGAAAATAGTCTATCTAGAGGGAAATACATACTCGTAGATATGCATAAAATATAAATAGTCTTGATTTTTCAATCGGTGTTATGTTACAAAAACATTTGAATTGCATTTTCTTCCGCTGATATGCCATCGTGTTTTTCTTTCACTTTCAACAGCAATGTAACAATTGGCAACCTGCCATGATCGTTTCCTAGAACCAAACGATGCGCCAGGGGTATCTTTTTTCTTTTGTTAGGGACAAAGCCAACCTTTAACTACACAAAGGCAAAGTCCCAGGGCAGGAAAAAAACAACATCATATCAAGTATTTTATCAATAACATATTTAGTTTGAGGTGAGTTTGTTTTGTCTCTCACCACGGTGACAGTGGGAAGGGTTGTTTAAGCTTCTCCTAACGTACTAGTACAACCAATTCTACTGGCTGTGGATTCATGAAGGCAACTTGAAAGGTAAATTGTATTAACATTTAATTAGTTGTTCTCTTTAAAGACTAACGACATAAGTTTTAAGGGTTAAATTTTCGTTTCAATTGAATTTTGTAAATTTAGACGGAAGTGATGACTAAAATCACGTCCGTCTTATTCACCGACGTTTTATCAATTAATATCGCCATCTTACAGATATACACTGTAGGCTCCGAATTTTGTGAATCTCCGGTGAGTTACAAATGTTTACTTTAAAAAAGAGTAGAAACAACTTAACCGACCGTCCCCGCTAACTGGGGTGTCTTTACTACGGATGGCCTGATTAAGGGTACGCAGTGTCTCATTAATGTTTTTACGTTACAGCTTCTCGTTTAATTTTGAGCTTTGAGAAGCGCTGAGTGGAGTGTGTCTTAGCATTAGATTATTTCAAATACGGTACTTTTATAAATAAATTAACAAACTGGGCACTAGCATCTTAATTAACCCACCCTTGTGAAGTGAGTTTAGGCCATGGGCGCAGTTGAGAAATCGGTGTTTAAAGTTCCCTTTCTGAAATACTGATTGAACACACAGTGTTTCACACGGCGCAGCATCAGGGCCCAACCAAAAAACTTAAAAGTCGATACTATCTTTGTGCTGGATTACCCTAAGTAAGAATCTCCCCAATTCAAAAGTTGTATTTTCAAGGAGATATGACGTATAAATTTATTGTGTTATGTGTGAGGTCTCAGCGTGTGCCTCTATGATGTTCAAATTTCTGCTGTCTGCTCATATACCGTATTACTAGACGCAGAATGTAAGTTCACGAACTTATATAGGCTAAGCTCTCGATGTCTGAATACCGTATTAGTTGTGTTGCATAACGCTGTTCGAGGAGTTCAGGTGTACTGTGTTTTCTGCAAACATTGGCAGACATGTATGGTTAGAATTGAAGTTCAAGCCGCCACAGGCATGACTCTATTTCGGATAACTATTGACCGCATTTTGCCCTACTTAAACACTCTTCGCTTGCTTGGTGATTAATGAAAAGGCAACGTAATCGTGATTCACCAATAAGTTTGTGAAAGTGCTCGTACAACACTAATTTAACAGTATCCTCTGCCACGTGCATTAGGCTGCACTGTCGTTTACAATATTTACCTCGTTAATCATTGCACTTAGGTGTCAGTACCAAATGTCCATAGGTCAAAATATCTGTGACGTGTCACTTTTGCCTGAAACTGTTCTCGTGGAGTCACTCTTAAAGGCCCAGTCATACAGCCGATCACGCATGAATCACTCATACAACACGCACAAATTCAGTTTGTGCGTGTTTTGATCGTGTAGAGGTTAGAAATCACTGACAAATAACTGACGAATCACCTCTGGCCCACGCACATATCACTTACAATCACTGATAAATCACTGACATATCGCGCATATCGACGCATACAAGCCAAAATGATATGGTATTCCACGAACCTTCGACGCATGCCTCACGCATGAATCATTGACGGATCACGTTCAAACACTTTTGTAAGTGATTGTCAGTGGCTGTCAGTGGAATGAACGTCCTATATGCGTATTTCATGCGTGATATGAAGGTGGGGCGTCAGTGGACGGACGTGGACGTGCGTGATTTCGAACCAGTTCTGACGCATAAGCACTGGTGGCAAACGCGTGTCCAGCGCATAATCACACATACTCGACGCATAAACTACGCACGTCAACTCACGAATTACGCAAACCGACGCAGAGTTGTGCGTTGGAAAATTTTTGAACCGTTCAAAACTCAAAATCGCGCACAAACCCCCCTCGACGCACATCCACTTACATTCACTGATGCTCCACGTTGGTTCCACCGACCAATTACGCATACGACGCAAGCTTCACGCATAAGCGAAAATCTGGGCGTGATTCATGAGTGATTCATGCGTAATCGGCTGTATGACTGGGCCTTAAGATGGCGTGTCGCTAAGCCCGCCGCTGTAAAAAAATGATACAGAGTCGAATTCCCCTGCCTCAAGTCTGTCATCTAGCCTCCATTGACGTTACTGTCTGGCAAATAACTCGAAAATGAGGCCATTTTGTCCGAGATCTGTAAAAACTAATCTAAGATCCGAATAAGGTATTTCTGCATTTCAAGATGGCTGTCATTATTCACATTGTCTGTGTTTTTAAGATTTATCCATGTATTCAGTTGCTGCTCCAAGCGTTCAATTGAATTTTGTTCTTTTCCAGTAACCTTTACGAGACACTAAAATAGCTGTGGAAATAAGGAAGTTTTGTTATTCCAGTTCATACAGAGAATACGTGACTGGCTATACAGGCCTGACATAAAATTATAAGGAACGTGCTTTAATGTCTCGTTGGATCCGGAGAATATTTGTTCTCCACCCAGGACAAAGGTCTTAGGGACAATCCTTGCCCGCTTTCATTGTTCGTGCCACTGTCTCCGTAAAGAAAAGGGAGACACGTTAACATTCCCACACCTGGAACATTTGTGTTTTTTCTGTTAAAACTTGTTAGGTAAAAGTCACTAGTGAAAATGAGTGTCACATATATTTGTACATTATAGACTGACATTAGGAAAGAGTTTAAAACGGAGAATGTTTAATTTAATTCGTGTGAACTAAACTTTTACGTATTTTATGTCTTCAGAAAATGAATTCGCCATTCAAAATATTACCTTATTTTTTTTCTCAGGCGTTTTGTATTGTACATTTGATATGGACCAGGGACTTACCTTTCGAAATGAATAAAAATACTAAAATAGCATAGTCAGTTATACTCTAAATTAAAATCAAATGAAGTGCACGAGCTACAGTCCATGTGATCATGAAGTGATTTTTTAGCTACATGAGGTTATTTTGAAATTGGAAAATTAAATTTTGACGGCCAATATTCCGTTTGCTCAGTTTTACAATCGTGGCACTAAAGAACCATGCAACAATAAAGACGCTGCAGTTCTTATGAATATTTTGATTGGTTGAAAGTTGTCTGTCTGGTTTATTCTCCTAGTTCGCAACTCTGTGTACATGATCAGAGAAGGCGTTTGTACGGGCTTACCTAATGTCCTGTTGACTTGTCGCTTTTGGTTATAACTGTATGTATGTCCAGCAATCTCAATAGACGTCTGTTTAAAAGGTAACCAAAGTAGTGTCGTGGTCTGAATCTAAAACAAGTTACTCCTGAAACGAGTTGTCACTTGGTTTGGGAGCTGTCTGCATGGGCACTACTTAAACTAGTGCAATTTGCCCCGATTTTGTTATCTAACTCCACCTGTCGTGATTTGAGGTGGGTTAACTTATTCCACTTTTAATGGCTGTAAAGCCACAAACCTGATGCAAAGCTGAGGCAATTGTTTGCAGCGGTTACATACAGACCGTCGGGTCTTCTTTTGGGCGCCGTATTTTTGGCATCAGCTACCCATTGCCATGCACAGAACGACAACTTCCAACTTACCCTAGTAATCAGATGTGTGTGTGGGGGGGGGCGTTCGTGCGTTGGCGTTCGTGCGTGTGCGTGCGTGCGTGTGCGTGCGTGCATGCGCGTGCGTGCGTGCATGTTTGTGAGTGCGTGTGCGTGTACGTGTGTCAGTGTGTGTATGCTGCTCTCCACTTAAAATGAGACCAGGGCCCGGTCTCCAATCTTTTTACTCGAAATGGAACTCGAAATTAGGTTTGGCATTTTCTACTCTACTTTTGGGCGAACTCAAGATAAGTGTCTAGTATTCTATGCTCGAGTACACAATAACTTACGTAGATAATTTATTGCCCTTTGTTCACAGTTTGTAAACCCAATATTAAAGCAATAAGTTCGAGTTTAAACTCGAAATTTCGAGTTTTTACTCGAGTTTGTAGCACGAATATAAGGGTCTTCAAGGGCAAATTTGAACTAGAAACTCCTATGCATACATTTGTAAACTATAATGTATTCGAGCACAGTCTGATAACCAATTATCTTAAGTTCGCACAAAAGGGGCAAAGAAATTGCCAAAAATTGTTTCGATTTCGTTTCGAGTACAAAGATTAGAGACTGGGCCCAGTTGCACTCGTTCAAGTTGTTCTAAGGCAAGTTTGTGAATGGAAAGGACTTCGGAAATATTCTAAGCCTTCAATGTCGAATTTCAAAATGAAGGCTGACACGGAAATCTGCACATGGTTCCAATACCACTAAACATTTCATCAAACAATAAAAATGTCCGCTGTTCTGTTTTTCATCGATCTCTACTTGAGCTGTTGAAACACGGGGTGCAATAGAGCCTCGTCTTCACATGTATAATCAGACACTAACTCTCTCGGTTTCTAACGGAGAAAAAGACATCTGAGTCTCAATGACCACTTCCAAGAATACACAACCTACACTGCTTTTATTTGTAGATTTAGAAAATGGCCGACCAAGAAGACGCGGCTGAGGATGGTAATGACTTATCGAGTAAGTAAAAAGATTTATCATTAAAATATGGCACAGCGCAACTTCGGGGTTAACTGTATGGAAGATGTACCCCCTATTGTGGAATTTTCTTGGAAAAATGTTAAATTTGTTTACGAAAGAAAGTCATTCAACAAAATTTCAAAATACCAGCTACTAGATTACCACCTGTTATCAGGCTGACAACATGTACGCGAAAAAGGGAATAAAGATTATTATCACCTTTCTACTTTGGCCAAAAGATGATTGGCATTTTTAGACATATAATGCAAATTTTCATCTTGTTTTGAAACTTTTCTTCCCTTTAGCACCCAGGTAGAAAACAATACCTTTCAGACGTGAAACAATTCCACCTGGGTGGAAAGATTTTACTCGAACGTTAATATTCTTAGTCACGTGATCCGATCCTTTAACACTTTGCTAAAGATGTTTCAGCCTCGCTGTTAGACTTGGACTTAATTTCCACGTTTCTCGAACCTCTCTCGTTCTTAGGACACTGCCATACATTTGAAACCCTTTCCACCGGATGGAAATGATTTCCACCGATTGCTAATGTTTTTCACCTAGGTGTAAATGCTCTCCACCTGTTTGGTAATATTTTCCTCCCAGATGATAAATAGAATAAGGTTATAAAATAAGAATTATAATATTTTTTAAATATCAGAAAAATGCATCTCATCTTTGGTCCACCCTACCTTTCATCTAAGTACGCATTCTGAGTAATGGACCTTCGGAGTATTGAACCTTCGTCATAGTGACATGGAACCCCGGAAATCTTTCGAGGGATTCAGCAGTATTACATCAGGGTCCAGTCTCGAATCCTTTTACTCGAAATGGAACTAGAAATAATGTTTGGCATTTTTAATCTACTTTTGAGCAAACTCAAGATAAGTGTCCATGACTCAACGCTCGAATACATAATGACTTACGTGGATGATTGATTAGTCCTAGTTTGCAATTGACAAATCCAACAGTAAAGCTAAAAGTTTGAGTTTAAACTCGAAGTTTCGAGTTTTTACTCGAGTTTGTAGCACGCATATAAGTCTTTTTAAGTGCAAACTTGGACTAGAAACTCATATGCATGAACTATAATTATTCGAGCACAATCTGATAACCACTTATCTGGAATTCGCACAAAAGGAGCAGAAATAATGCCAAAAATAATTTCCAGTTCGTTTCGAGTACAAAGATTAGAGACCGGGCCCTGATGGTTTTGAAATAGTGGAAATTCAAAGTAGTGATCTTTAGAAGATAACGAACCTTCGGAGTAAAAGGCATTCTGAGTACTGGACCTTCGGAGTATTGAGCCTTCGTCATAATGACATGGAACCCTGGAAATTTTTTCCATCTAGTTCGTGGCTCGTATGAAATCTTCAGGGTTGGGCACCATTGACTTTGATTGACTAGAGAAGGTTTTCATTGACCAAAGTTGAGGTTTATGCCTACCTTTCCATCATAACGTGAAAATGCTCAACGGTGTATTCTCAGTGCAAGAAAACACAGTAGTTGAATGTCTGGCTTTTAGCACGACGGAGGACTGACTATAATGAACTTACTGTCAACATGTACTGAATTTAAAAGAACGGAAACGTTCAAACGTGTACACGCATGCATGATCCATCAATCCACAATCAAAGTGGACACTGGTTGAACAACATATTTGCATATTTGACGATCACTTTCAATTCAAAATTTGAAAATGCCTACACCTCCACCGTGCTATGGTTGCAATTAAACCAAAAATAGCAGAATAACAAATTTCAATTTTTCTGCTGTTTTGTTTCTTCATTGGCCGAGTTTAAGGCATTCACACCGCACTACTTTTTGGGAGCTCTCTCGTTGCTATTTACATTAGCATGAAGTTTACTTAGGTTTTAGGGCTAGACTTTTATGCTTAGGTATAGACATTCACTTCTGGACTCACTTGTTAGCCTTTGTTGTAGCCACCACTCGCGTGGGTTATGAATAACATAAATGCTTCTCTTATCGTATGCACAATCCTGTCATCTACACTAACAGCGGCATTCGGGCGAAGTTTGCCGAGTTCGGCCCAACGCCACGTGACGCGGTTTGAATCAGAAGCGAATTCAAAATTATTGCTAACTTAGTTATCATTGTAGTTAGCACCAGTAGCTGCAACAATTTTGTTGTTATTGTCCAATTAAACCCTATCTTTAACGAATATGCTGGGGGGTGGACCTTTTCAGCGGGGTAGGAGTTCGATCGAACCTCCGAACCCTCCCCCCCGGCTACGGGCCTGTACTATGAAATAATAACAGTAAAAAGGTGAAGCATAAACTCGAATCTTTATTTAATTCAACTGCAATTCAGTCACTATTTCCAAAAATAGTATACATAGTGGTTGGATACCCCCTTCCTCAATGTGGATGCCGAGGCTGTCGCCACGGTGGCTGAGCATCACATACAACATCTATGGATAATTAATTCGAACGTGTTTTATATTCACTATGAAGACAAAAAGCGAACAGTTCCATTGCCCGCTTATCTGTGTCGTGCAAGTGAAATGATTGTCAATCTAACTAAACTGAAAACTATCAGAACTCGTTATATCCATGAATCAGTTGTGAATAACATGTTCGCAGCATGAACAGAATTTTTTATCTACGTTACAGCTTTGATGGTTTTTTTCCATGAAATCTAACACGACCATACGTACCCAATATCAGGTGCCGCAGAGGTGTTTTCAGCCTTTTTGGAGAACACCATATCAAACATAAAAATACGGACTGTTTCAAAGAGAGGTCAGCAGCCGATCTATTAAAGTTTTTCCTCGTACCTAGCACTGATAACGCACCGTTTTCCAGCACTTCATGTAATATTGGGTTTGCCAATTTCAACTTTTGGTAAAACAATGTTCCCCATCCGGCGTAGTTTGGGCGGTTCAGGGCAAAGAATACTTCTAGCGTAGTCGGGAAAATGTTGATATAGCCACTGAAGTCATTGTTCTTGACGGATCTCCGGAGATGTCTGTGGGCTCGGTTTATGCCGAGAAAGACGAAGACTGCCCAAAACTGATCAGTTTTGCCAAATTTGCAATTCATCACCGTGTGAAATGAAGGTAGATGACGCAGGGGACAGCAAAAGACGGCATTTTGATTATTATTCCTTTTAGCAGTTGCATCAAATGACTCGTCCGAAAACAAAGGGAGGCAGTTTAGACTGGTAAAATAGGATAACGAAAAAATGTGGTATCCGTCTTGGACGAGTTTTTAGGTTTCGTTTTAATAGTGAATTATGTGGAGTATTCTGCTGTTTTCGCATGGACTTGTGAGATCGCTCCAACCTCAGGCGCGGTTTTTCTATTGTTCATGCCCAGACATAAACTTGCGGACAAAAATCTCTCACCTTGTGCGGTGACCTATGTCGTACAGACTTAGTGGCTTTATTGAAAATCGAAGTGCCTGGTTCCTGATTGTGATGCTTATTCAGCGTGAATGGGCTTATAATCAATGTTGTTTCGACTCCCTATTTGTTTGATGGAGGCATCTTACTGTTTTGCCACGTGCAATGATGCTGAGCATCGGGCGATTGGTTTCAAGCGGTTTCCTTGTGGGTTGACCTACATGTAGCTAAACTCAGGTACTTGGGCGTGTCTGGCGGGGATAACCCACCACTAGATTTGTCTGGCAGTATTCATTCTTGATACCAGGGCTTACGGCAAATATTTTGCTACTTGTTTCATGCGGTTACGTCTTGGGTTGATCTAGCTCAATTCATGTATTTGGACGTGTCTGGCGTGGCTAACCCACCACTAGATTTGTCTGGCAGTGTTAATTCGTGATACCTGGGCTTACGGTGAATGTTTTGGAGTAGTTTTAGGCGGTTACCTCTTGGATTGATCTAGCTCAATTTTTAACCCTTTTTGATAATCGTCTGGCAGGGCCACCCCACCACTGAAATTGTCTGGCATCTAACTGTTGTGCTATGTTCAGTGATGCTGAACATCGTGCAATTGGTTTCAAACGGTTACCTGATGGATTGATCTAGCTCAATTCTGGTATTTAGGCGTGTCTGGCGGGGGTAACCCACCACTAGATTTTTCTGGCAGTGCTCATTCGTGGTACCTGTGCTTACGATGAATCATAAATTTTGCGACTGGTTTCAAGCGGTTACCTCTTGGATTGATCTAGCTCAATTTTTGTACCCTGTATATGTTCGTCTGGCGGGTACTTCCCACCACAGAAATTGTCTCGCAGTGACCAATTTTGATACAATGGATGACGTAGCAGGTATCGACGGCAGTTTATGTGGTTACCAGAAAAGTTGATCTAGCTCAGTTTTTGAGTGTCATTCTCTTGGCTCCCCTCACCACACCCACCATAGCGAACCTGCCAGACGGCCATTTCCATTCATGAGGATACGCATAGAACACTTTGGCACCAAAGAAAATTGGTTACGTTTTCATAACCAAAAAAGGTCTGGGATCCCGGTCTATGCGCGCGTAGATAATTGGTAACTTAACTACTCTTCAACAAACCCGGACGGTCGATTAATCGGTTGTCAAATTTGACGTGCTTGCATGGAGGTGATGTACTTTTATTTTGATCTATGAGTCATTAAACATGGGTCTAAGTTCAGGCCATGTTCGTATTTAGTGATGAGAAGCATTGGCGGCGGAAGCGGTAGTTTGATCCTTTTTCAGTTTACGGACAAAATGTCGGTGTCAGCTGACCCAGGAAGCCGATGAGTCCGTGACCCGTGTTTTTATGACATGCTTTATGGCAGTGAACAGTACGTGAGTCGTGTTCATGAGTACGTTACCGTGTTCATGACTCCGTTAACCGTGTAGTTTAGGTACGTTGTCCTTAAAGCTTAGATAAATGGGTTGGTTGTGAAAATGGGGTTATATATTCTATGTGCAGTTAATTTTGATAGTTTATAGCGGTCAGTTGGTTAACATCAGCAAATTTAAGTGTGATAACAAAGTCATTCCTAAGTATTTATAGTGAATCTTCCTTCAAGGAAACCTAGGGGGTTGACTAGCTTGAGTATGTGCCGTTGTTACGGTTACCAAGAAGTAGCTTGCCTGCGAAAATAATTCAGCTGTTTTAGGTTTGGGGGTCAAATTCATTTTATAAGAGAGAAACATTGACAAAAGGATTTGGGCGGGGGTATTATTTTTAAAAATTAGATCTTTTGCTGTGTTGAATTGGGTATCGCTACCATGGTAATCAGGTATTTCTACGATCACAATCACCAATTTTAGGCTTGATGGCTGTATACCAGTAGAAGTTTTGCTCAAATCATTTTAGAGACAATCGCTAAAAACTAAGTGTGGTTATCACACTTGAACTAACACCTTTCCTATGTAAATCAGATATGTTTGAATTACAAAAGTTTAGAAACCTGCACACATCACATCAAAACGAAATTTCAAAGATTTTAAACGTCCTGTAGCCATCACTGGTTCTTCTACCAAAGATAGCATAACAAGTAGGGGTGATCAGGGTCGAATCCAGGATTTTGACTTAGGGGGGCCGGGGCAGAGGAATAACCACAGTTTTGTCAGTTGCGCGCGCCCAGTCTAAAATGTAGGGATGTAGCGGTTTCGAATTTTTGGGTTTGCGGACCTTTTGACTTAAAAAACACCCCCCCCCCAAGAGCCCCCTCTCCCCTGGTTGGGCTTATGTGCTAGTAAGCAATTCGCACCCGAACTGCCAAATGGTATCTTGTAAAATTTTAGGGGGGCCATGGCCCCCTTGGCCACCCCCTAAATCCGCCACTGGGGATGCTGTTTCATACGATATCACTGACTAATGAAGATAGTTTGTGCACTGTTATTCGGTCAGAATTAGTGCTAATTGTGGCAAACAGACTAGAGTTTCTTGCACAGATGTACTTTTAGCGAGGTCATACCGCTACTGGACTCTATCTGAGTATGGTTTGGTCAAGGAGCCACCACGTAGATTAGTTTCTGAAATAATAATCGTAAAATGTCCTTCCTGCATAGCCATCATACAAAATGACGCCAAAGCCACAAAAATCTCACGTCATACAAAATGGCTGCCAATAAATGTGTATTTAGAAAAATTAACGATGAAGTGGGCGTAACAAGCAGAATAAATTGGAATTTGCATTAAGTTGGCCATTTTACTCGGAACAAAGGCACACGGGCACTGTAGGTTTAAAACATGTGCGCTTTTTGTGCACAATTCAAAACAGTTCCTTCATAACCAGGAGAGTTATTCAATATGCATGCAGAATCTGTCAACAGCGAGAGCCCCGAAGACAGGTGTATAGATGATGTCCATACCGAATCTGGAAACGAAGCGCAAGGGCCGGCACATGGACCATCATCGCGCTCTCCTTCATCAGACAGCGATAAACAGGTCGACGAGGGTGAAGCAACAGATGTGCCAGGTATGATGTCAGGAAAGCAATCAGCTTATAATGTAACAATTTGATCAACAAAGCTCATAATCAGATAAAATAGTAATCATAGTGCCTGCAAAGGATGTACAGTGTATTTGAGCGGTTTTTGCTGTTTCGATAGTATCATCTTATGTCAATGAGATTTACTCATGTCCTAATGAGATGACGAAATGTCAGTAAATGAGACGAAATTGTATTGTTCAAAACATGCTTCAAATTTTAGTGGAGTTGTTTACGAAAAAAAAAACGCCTTTTCATCGCAAAACTATCAAAAACTCCCTAACGTTGTAGAAAATCGAATTTACGGTGATTGTGTGGAGGTGATATATTTACATTTTGTAACATAGGTCATGAAAAATAGATCTAAGTCCAAGTCACGTTTATATGAGAGGCGGTGTAGGCTTAATATTGAAAACTCACTACTTTATTAAAGTGAATTTTTAAATTTTAACACAGTCTTGTTTCAAATGGATTAGGATTGCTTGCACATTGAATGGAATTATAATTATTGAGCAAAAAGGAATAAGCTTCTCTCAGTTGCAATAAGTGAAGTGAAATGTTGGTGCAAAAGCATAGGCCATGGTCCACCTAGAGGTGTACTCTACGGCGGGGCATAAGGGGTCCATGTCCCACCTTCTCAGTCCCGAAAAGATTTTTTCGGCGAGAGTGTATAGCTTGGGTCACTTAAATATTCTTCAGCACGCCCGTACATTAGTTAATCGGTGCCCAGGTTTGCCTCCATTTACTGAAAACCTCTCGCTACGCCAGTGTGCCATAGGCATTTAGCAAATCATTAATGTTTGGACTTGCACCAAAACACTAATTTCCGGCGGTGAGTCGGAAAGACGGACGACCGGGTAGAGTTCAGTAACTCTAGGACCTACGCTAAGATCTCGCTCAAATCCAGCTAAATCACGTGGCTTCATTTAAAATACACGGCAATATCTCACGTAACTTTGCGAAGTTTTTTAGGTACGGATTCGTGGTAACAGTGACAAATAGACTTGGATTTCATGCACAAATGGCATTATAATATTTGTGCAAAAAGGTATAAGCTACTCTCAGTTGATAGAAGTGAGGTGAAATGTTGGTGCCAAAGCATAGGCCATGGTCCACCGTGCCTAGAGGCGTACTCTACGGCGGGGCATAAGGTAGCCATGGCCCACTGCTAAAAAAGGAGCTTTCAGCGCATGTGTAGATAATGGATAACTTGACTATTCTTCAACAAGCCCGGACGGTCGATTAATTTGTTGCAAAATTTGACTTCACCAACTGAAAACCTCTCGCTACGACAGTGTGCCAAAGACCTTGAGCAAAGGCTTGGACTTAAAACAAAACACTAATTGATCGTTCACTTGTTACTGAACGGCTAGTTTCCGTCTGTGATTCAGAACAGCGGGTGACGGGGTAGAGTTGATCAATTAACGCTATGACCTACTCTACGACCTAGCTCAAACCCAGCTAAAATCACGTGTCTTAATTTAAAATACTCGGCAATATCCCAAGAAATTTTGCGAAGTCTTGCTTTATAGCGATTTCCTACCCCGCTATGGCTTGGTCATAGCGCCACCAGGTGGATTAGTTTCTGAATTAATAATCGTAAAATGTCCTCTCCTAGTCATAATATAAAATGAGGCCACGGACACAAAAATCTCACGCCACACACACTGGGTGCGAATAAACGGGTATTTTGATAAATTAACGATGAAGTGGGTTTAACAAGCAGAATGATTGAAAAACACAGTCTCTGAATTTGGAAATTTGGATCAAGTTGGTCATTCTACCCTTAACACTCATACACTTTAGGTTTGCGAAATATGCAAGCAGTTTTTGCGCAATTGAAAGCAATTTCTCCATAACCAAGACAGTCGTTCAATATGTATACAGAATGTGACGACAGCAACAACCCCGAAGACAGGTGTATAGATGATGTCTGCACCAAATCTGGCAAGAAAGCGCAGCGGCTGGCACATGGACCATCATCACGCTCTTTTTCATTAGACAATGATAAAAAGGTCGACGAAGGTGAAGCAACAGACGTGTCAGGTATAACCACAGGAAAGCAATGAAGTTGCAGTGTAACAATTTGATCAACTAAACATCATATCAGATTTAAAACACTTGTAGTACCTGCACAACGCATTTGGACGATTTTTCTCGTGTTGGTTGTATTATCTCTTTTCATTGAAATTGACTCTAGTCGTAAAAGGAAACTTGTTTTGAGCGAAACATGATTCAAATTTCGAATGTTTTGGCGTGGTTGATTGGAGGTGATATACTTTTATTTTGATGTATACGTCATTAAACATGGGTCTAATTTCAGGCCACGTTCGTATTTAGTTATGAGAAGCACTGGCGGCGGAAGCGGTAGTTTCATCCTTTTTCGGCATCTCTGCATTCTACAAAAATAGTGTGGGTTGACCACATGCCTGATTTAGTTTTGGTTGTTATCGCTACATCTGATCAAGACATGAAATTCCAGTCCCCCATTTAAGAACCCGCATGAAGTAATCTACTAATATGATTTTTTCATTCAGTCTTCAAACCGGAAGAAAATTCCTTCCTGCTATGATTCATTTATTGTTTCTGGCTACATTTTCAAACATAAAAAGAATTTAAAAATTATTGTAAACACCGACTGGTTTCCTACAAGATATCTTAATACCTGATGTTGATACATTTTTCTTGTGTCATTATAAATCAAGTGACTAGCTGATCAAGCACTGGGACGATAAGAAAATTATTAAAATTTCAAACCTTTATTAAAGTGGATAGAAATACAGTGTATGATAATTTAACTTATGTAGTCTTGTTTACATAACATAACTGCAGTCATTGAATGTGTATACAGAATATGACGACATCAAGAACCAAGAAGACAGGTCTGTAGATGAG
>NMRA01000138.1:804794-881985 GCA_002633005.1 Phoronis australis | reverse complement strand
TAAGATTTGTTCATATGACGTCACGGTCAAATGATCGGCTTATCACGTGTTGAACGCGACTCGGGAAATACAGTTGCATGAAGTACAACCGAGTGATGGTGAAACAATGGCGAAGGTCGACGATCGACGGTTGAACGATCATACTTTCAAGATTCTAATCGTAGGGAGTATTAGTGTTGGGAAGACGTGCCTAATGCACAGGTTTTGCACTGGAATTTACCACGAGAACTACATTTCTACCATAGGTAAGTCACAAACAGCACATGAAAGGCTGAACATTCCTTATCAGTGACCGTTTCGAATTCTGGGCTGCAACAAAGCATTGTTTGAGGAGTGTGTTGTTTCAATTACATAGGACAAGTCCTTACCTTTGATGGCCTAGATTTGATGGACAACGATGTCCCTTTCATTGTGCAGTTGTAGCACTAAAAACAGGTACCGAAAATGTTCTTAAAGGTCAACGGTCAAAACGGACACCGGGTCGTTTGAAAAAAGAGCCCGGTTTGTTTTTACGTGGGGCTAAATTTTATGAACTTTGTGAACTGAAAAGTGACCCCTGGCCGGCCAAGTATTCAACAGACAAATTACGTTTTGAAAGTGTCTTGATCAGTCAGTAAAATAACAAACACACCCGCGTAATAATGATCCCACTTTAATTTTTATCATTTTTACATTTCAAAGAACAGGAGATTTGACAAAAAAGTCTCATGTTCAGGATTGAAACAAACGGGGTGGTGTGTGTTCAGGGCTAATCTAATTTGGAAGATAACGATCAGGACAACCAATAGAGTTGGACAAGTTCCTGAGACGCGAGTGACCGCGTACGGGAATGCATGATAAACTTGGGTTCATTCCCATTTCGAATGTGAAAGTCAGCTTTGTCCAACTTGGCGTATCAAGAGATTGTCTCAGGGACGGACACTCCGATGGTGTAGCTCCTCAATTTTCAGTCCCTCCTATCCCGTGTCACCGCCATTTTCCGCAACCTCCCTTAGCCTCCGTTTGCCCACATCCTCTCACCAACGAACAATTTTCGCTAGTCCTCCAGCCGTTTGGCGTTCCCTTAGAAATGGCGCCCGAGCTCGTGCCACCCCTTGACTCTAAACCATCTGCTGATGTTTACTTAGTAAGTAATTGTTTGAAACCATTAAAAAATGCCTCCCCCTTCAAGGGAAACTTCAACTAACTGACAAGATTTCAACAGTGCAGTGGCGGCACATTATACAAGTTGAAAATTCTACACGCTAAATTTTAATCCCCCAGAAACGTTGGAAAACTATCCCTGGATCAAAATTTGATGTAACACCCGCCAGGGAATTTAGACGAATATCGTTCCACTCGTACAGGTAAAATTGGCTCCTAGCACGAATAGAGTTTTGACAAGCTCTATTTTCTTCTGGCAAGAACCGTAACCATTTACACTCTCTGACAAGAGGTGCGAGTTTCGTACAATGTGTCAAATTGTCTGTAGCTATTGCCTATAACTGGGCCTATATCCAAATTATTTTCTTTTTCGCTCCTTTCGTACTCAAGTAGTTCGCATATTGGGGCATGAGTCAAGTTTCGCATGAGCCCAGGTAATGTCTCTTGCATAGGCGCATAGAGACTCACCCGTTTTGACTGCCGCTGTGCCTCCTAATCAAGTTTGTCGCTGTATTATTTGGAATTCCTTGGCGTATTTGGAAAATACTTTTGCCGTGGATTTACGCCCATGAGCTTATATCCCAATTAATACCTTTTTCGCGGCCCTTTTTATCCAAGTGATTCGCATATTGGCGTATGCACACAGTTTCGCACAGAAGCCCATGACCCTAATGGTGCGGCAATGCGGTACGTTCAACTGCGATTCGTGGGTAAAAGTGCGTCAGAACATCATTGTGACGCAAAACAAATGGCAAGTCGGCCAAAATCAGCAATTTTAAGTTTAGTGATAAAGTCATGTTAGAAGTTCAAAGTATTTGTAGTAACCCTCCCTTCAAATTTAGGGGAGTTGCCAAGCTGAAATATGAACCGTTGCCATGGTAACCGGGTACTTTGCAATTCTCATCAATTTTAGGTTTGGGAGAAAATACACGTTTGAATCAGACAACCCTTTGTCAAACGCACTTGGGTTGATTCATTGTTGAAATTTAGAGGTGTTATGTTGTATTTGGTATCGTTTCCATGGTAACCAGGTAATTTCGCGATCATGGTCAATTTTATTCTGGATGGAAGTCACTGTAAGAAGGTAGGCAACCATACTCAAATCGTTTTATTGACCCTCCTTAATAATAAAATTCATTTCTCTCAATTTATTTATTTTTAAAATGTGTAGAAATAGCGCAAATTCAGAATGGTTGAAATTTTGAGAAAATGTTTCAAATAATTTGGCCTAAGGTGGCTTTTTCCAATTTCCCAAAATACTCATATTGCCTACTACAGCTTTTCCAACGCCCACTTCAATTGTTCTTAAACATGATTAGATTCATCATTTGTTCTTCATATCAAAATTCATGAATCAATAGCAAACATAATTCTATTGTCTTTCGATTTTAGTCAATTGTTTTTTTTTATAATATGGTAACTGTGGTCTTTGAGAACAATTTCACTTTCATGTTAAGAGATGTTTACGCGTGCATCTAATGTAAATAAAATACCTGCTTCACATCTCTTCACGTACACGCACTTGTTTGAAATGGATAATTTTGTAAAACAGTAAAATTAATGCACAAGTCTGCTAATTTGACTTCTCGTGTCAGTCAACACAACACATTCAAGAACTTTGAACTTGTCAGTGCATACCATAAATTCCCACTAATAAGACTTACGTTCGAGTAAAAAGCCGTCCAATTTTAAATTTCAACTTGTGCAGTCTATAATAATCCCTTTGCAACACGTGCTGTTTTGTTATATTATTTAATTCAATATTTTCATGGAATGGTTTTATTCAATCAATACTTTATCAATTGTGATACTGCAGAACATGACTAATTAGCAGAAAATACAAGACAAATATCGACTGGTCATATATTTGAAGTAATGCTATGTCCTTGAAGTCGAATACGAGCTCATTGCGTTATTTTCTGAATCGTTGCGTTTTCAGTATCCACTGAAATTACATCATACCACCTACACGGGGATATTTTGCGGTAGGTTTAAGTCTTCGTTTTCTTTACTCCGCACTGCTACAGAATATATATGTTGTTTTCTCAGCCAATTTCATCTTTTGGCCCTTTTCATCCTCGTCGTGCACATGGCTGAATAGGTAATATACGAATAGCGTGTGCTGAGAATGCCATCAACAAATTCTTAGAATGGTAACATGTGATTATTTGAGGTACACATGAGTAATGAGACTAAATAACAACTTGTGGATACAATTTTACAGAGAAATGCCAATGCGAATTCTACTGAATCATGTGCATTGAATGTAACAGTCAGAGATTGCTTTGAGGCTCAGTTAGATCGAGTCGATAATTTTGAATAAATAAAATCACCGTTTTGTATTTAACATTGCAAAGTTAAATTATGAAAACACTTATACATTTTTAGACTTATTCATATGTAAATGAGCTTATCAGTTTAAATAATAGCTAATTTAAACAAATAATCGCATCAATCACTAATAGCTTCCCTTTGTGGAAGCAGAGTCAATGACCATATAGCTCGAGTAGTTGATCTCGACCTTATCTCTTGTCTGGGTCATCAAAAGCCATTATTTACACACTGTTTCAAAACACGTGGGAAAAGCGTGACTTGCAGAAAGTAAAATCTATGTGATTTCTCAAATATGTAAAAATTCTATGTCTTTTTGCCTTGCCACAGCAAAATTTGAGTGTCAAGGAGTGGCATTTTTCTCCCTAAAATTCCAAATTCACGACAGCCATGCAACATGCAACAGAGTAGACAAGAATCTAAATGTTCTTGCACTAATTTCAGACAATTAGGTTAAAATATATCATTACTGACCAGATTTTGTCAATTTCCACTTGTCTGAAGGTACCTTATATTCATGCCTAACATTTTCCACTGAACAGGGATGAAAATGACGAGACTTCGTATGCAGGTAGAACAGAGTAGAAGCCAAATTTACTTCATTTACTCAAAACAATTTCAAGGAACTACTGAACACCGTTCGTGGCTATTATTTCTCATTTACTCCACGAAATTGCCATCAAACCAGAACCATACCATTTTCTTCATTTTTGGTCAGGACCGTGTCCTTAGACCTTGACATACAGAAAGTTGCTCTCTGTATGTGACCCTGGAGTTTCACTGGCCAGAGTAAACCATAATAGCAAGGCATTAAAATTTAAAATTGCCAACTTAATTACGTCATTGTCATAAAGCAAGCTTCACTAGAAGTCAATAACTTGATGACTTCGCAAGTTTGAGCTCCTGGCAATCCCCCAAACAGTACTGAATGATAAGTTGGGGGATTGTGATGTGTTTTGTTTGCTTCTAACATGACTTTCCCATCAAAACTTCATTTAAAGGACTTACCAAGTTTTGGCCGACTGACTAAAATGAAGTGAGTCAGTGCGTAGAAAATGTGTTTGCGACCAAAGAACACTATTAATGAGAACGCACGTGCGGTCCTTGAAGGAGCTAGGAAGGTTGACTACCTGTCAAAACAAATGTGATTGTCCGGTTGTGTGATATCTTTGAACTGAAATATGGGACAATCTCGCCTGGCTCATCCCCTCCAAGTATATCCTGCAGAGAAATCTTGATTTGTTTGATTAACGAGACATTTTCTGTGAAGAAAGTGAATTTCTAAAAGCAGCCTCACCTCGAACCGGGATCCCCGCAGGTGTTGTAATCGCTCTGGTGTTGGAGCTAAGCCTCACTCGATAGATGGCGAAGTTTTTTAAAAGTAATTTGCAGGTAAAGTCACGTGATTCGATTTCAGCGAATGTCTAACAGACAACGACGAGAACTTATGATTTGAAATAAAAATATAAAAACGCAACGTATTTTGTTGTTTTATAGCTCTGATCAATTTCAGGGAACTTATGCCGTCTAACAGTTGTTTCCAAAATACGTTTTTCGATCATAAAACCGGTGATGTTCCTTTAAATAACTAAAGAACCTATTTCATACTTTTGACATCGCATTTTCAGGTATAGATTGCATGACACGTGTAATCGAGCTTGGTGAGCAAAAAGTTAAACTTCAGATCTGGTATGTAATCTTTTAATGAATAGTTAAAAGGGGAAACGTCAACGTTTTGGTGTTAGAGTCAATGATTGCGTTTACTACACGCGTGGGTAGAACTAAGGAGACGGAAACACGTGGTTGGGCCGTCTGCGTCACACATAGTGGAAATGTGTTTTTACCAAAGATAACATCAAAAACGTTGACTTTCCCTTTAAGGTGTGAATTGTTTAAGTTTTAAATGCTCCCCTAGGCAGGCAACAAGTTAAAATGATAACACACATCACATCACATCACATGCCACAAAACAGCATTTCCTCCTGTTAAGGTGAAAAACTAGGACATGAGGCACAACAAAATCGACCACAAATTTCCCTTCCCGCAATAGGACTTTAAATATTTGCGTTGGCACAAAAAATATCCGATTTGAAAAATAATTAGGTCTGAATGTCGTACAAGAGTCACAAAACCGCTTCTGAAAATCTTGGGATTGCTAGCCATTATGATAGGTGAATGGCATATTTTTAAATAGTTTACAGCTATGTACCACTGACTCTCCAGTCCTCCAAATTTTGACTGTTAAAGTCAGACCTCTGCTACTCAGTCACTGGTCATGAGATCTTACTGCCAGTGCAGACGAATAGTTGCGTTCGAGCTGGGCTATCCGCGTTTTCAAGTGTAATACAGTTCAGTAGCCGTAGCTTGATGCAGGTTACCCACACAAAACGAGCAAAATGATAACTGATCTATTAATAGTGGTCGTAGCACACAACGTAAATGTATTACACAGATTTAGAATGAAACAACGAGGTAGATTTGTTGTTGTCAGGTAATGCATTTTACCTCGCTGCGGGGTACCTATGACGTTATGCGCGTTTCATTTGATACACACACACAGATCAGCTTGAATCTCTGTCTGGCTGACCATTACTGTGAGGTAAGAACTTATCGACTAATCTTTGTGTTTATCTAAATATCCACAAAACTGTACCTTTCAACTCGGCAAAAGTACCTACTTTCTGGAAGGAGAAATTCTATAGAATTTGACTTTTAACGTTTTATCAATCTAACATAAATTGGATCACGTGACCATGTCTTTTTGGTCAACATTTAGCAAAACAGGTTACATTCATAGCAGAACAACGGTATCAAAAACATTATCAAATTTCTTTTGTTATAAATGGTCAAGATGAAATCTCAAAAACGTTTTCTATAGATTATTTTGTTTTCGTTTTTTGTAACTTTTGATTTGATAGCTCATCTTGCAAAAGTGGAACAATACTGAAATTTTCTGCATAGCAGTACAGCATATGTCAACCGTCATTGCCGATTTCAGAAACGTCATCAAAGTAGGACTGGGTCGTGAAGGACGGATGATATGTGACTACACAAATGTTATTGAACTGTCGGTTATTTTAAGTTGTTCACTCGTCTTAGTGGTTGACGAAAACTAGGAATACTCCACACTTTTCTACTTGCCATGATGATTTATCCTCATCATATGTACGTCACTCCCGCAGATCTCTCGACTCACGGCGGTCATTTTTTGTTTTTATTTGCTAAGGAGTCCCATGGGCTGTTAGAGAACTATGAATGATTCCCTTAATCTCAGTGGGTAGAGTTCAGAAACGCTAATGTCTCTCTAGATTTCTCGAGATATCACCGCGTATTTTCATGCGATTTTGCATAAATTTTACTCGCCGCCAAGACAGCTATTGAGATCGACCTGCACTATTGGATGTTTCTCGTGGGTTTCATCGCTTGTCAGGTAGTGAATTACTCATTAAAACCGTTTTAGAGACTGTTTGGAATAGCGAGGTTTCAGGTGTGACAACATGAAACCGTCTTTACACATCACGTCTGTTTACCAACTTTATGAGGATCTCTTTATTGCCTCCTTATAGAGCCTACTGCACTACTCGTTTTATCTTGATATCATTGCTTAAGAGTGAGACTAGGGGCACCACAAAAATTCCGAATGCTTTATTTGCACAAATAGTTTATGACTGGAGAAAGGGGCTTTGATTAGCGGCACTACGTTTGGATTTAAAATGGAGTTTTCCAATGAACGAGACTATCTTTTAGGGACACAGCGGGACAAGAGCGGTATAGGACACTTACCCAAGCATATTACAGAGGTGCAAACGTAAGTAAAGCTGTACTGTCGGGTTCGTGCGAATCTAGCTACGAATTCACTGAACTTCGAAGGCATTCGTGGTGGGCCACACGATTTTTCATTGCGTAAGGTGGTCACGTGGCATTCCCAGGTGCGGAAGAGCGTACGCCTTTTTTCGCACATTTCCTAGGCCGTTATATAAAGGCCTGTCTTCTATACGTGAAATGTTATGGTTTTAGTTTTGCTTTCTAAGTCTTGTCGCCGTCGAATTACAAATAAAACTGCAGCGAAAAAATTACAGCCTCATTTCGTTTTAAAAAGCAATCTCTTCCTGATATTACTTATATGTTGTTCATATTTGCCGATGACGTAAACTAGAGCAATACTAGATTGCAGTGAAGCAAGATTTAGAATTAAAAAATATTATCCAGAAATATAAATACAGCCATGGGAATCTGGTCTATGAATATTCACATACTAAGTAACCAAATTTAATAATAAAAGTTGTGAAGCGACCGTTTAGTAATCTGTTACCTAAATTCACAGGCGTATTCCAGTATTCTTGCAATGATCACAATTGATTTTTATTAATTTATTTATTTTTACTAGAATATACGGTGCTTGCAATTGCTATTTTAAATAAACCTAGCGGAATTCGTGAGTCGTCGTTACCACGCTAAATTATTGTTAACCCATTACGCAACAGTGGCTTAGCTCCCCTTGTACTCCTGATTCCTTAGTAGAAAACTTACTCACTCACTCATGATTTCAAAACGTTGTACATTGAGCTCCCTGAATTAAAAATCAGATGTTATTGCCTGTCAGGAATATTGTCGAAAATGGAGAAGTTTCGGCAAAAGTTGCCACAACCTGCTTCTCGCTGTTGACGTCTTAACCACGAGCGAAACAACGGTGAGAACAATTGCATATTATCACCGTTTAAGTTGCCTGCTGGGCGTTGTCTTCTGTGCGTATTCATAGCACCGGATCCATTTGCCCCTCAAGTGTTAACACAGAGTTATACAGTGGGCCCACTGTTCTTATTTCAGGGGATCATTCTGGTGTATGATGTGACCAACGAAAAAACATTTCGTGATCTCGTCGCCTGGTTGTCAAACATCGATCAAGTAAGTTGAAACTACTACCCCCTAACTTAAAAGTATACACTTGGATTTTCCTAACCATATGAGTGTCTATTTAAAATTTATTCTGTGCTATGTTAGGATATGTGCGAGTCTCACATACCAAAACAGTGGTCACACTACTAGCTACCTGTTTATGTTCGGAATATGTCCCGAAAATAATAGGTGCGTCGCAAGCTCCGTTTCCAGAGATACAAAGGAGACCGTGTATAGGCGATATAAGGTCATTTATTATGACTGATAAGGTACAGAAATATGGGTGTACAAATAACATAAAGATAAAATAATAACCTCTATAAAGATGGGCAATTAAAAGCGCCAGAACTCAGGTAAGAGGAACCACCCAAAGGAGAGGGTGGTAGACGGAGGGAAAAATGAAGAGATTAGACTCGAACCTAAGTGCTGCTAAAGCGAAGTACTGATGGCAGGAAATATAACTTTACTGAGAACAAAGGAGCCCTATGACACGTGACAATCATCAGCCTATGGGAGCCAGGAGCTGACCAAACTCGTGGCAGTAACACAAACGAACCAATAGTGAGGCTGGAAATAGAATGTCCTGGTGCCTCGAGTGCAGGAGGACCGCATGCAAATCTACACAAGGGGTAATGGACCAGTCCGATGGGACGAGTCCATATTCTCACATAAATATATTTAACGAGTGAAATATCGTTTATGTTCGGAATATGTCCCGAAGATAATACTGGTGCGTCGCCAGCTCCGTTTCCAGAGATACAAAGGAGACCGTGTATAGGTGATAGAAGGTCATTTATTATGACTGATAAGGTACAGAAATATGAGTGTACAAATAACATAAAGATAAAATAATAATCTCTGGAAAGATGGGCAATAAAAAGCGCCACGAGAGATGTTGAAGACAGCTCATGCCCATCCGCAGGGACGCACCAAAAGAAAAGGGAGGAAAAAGGAGGTATTGTGTAGATTGGCATACTTACAGAGGCTGGCAGCCGGATATCCAGCCCTAACTCCAGGGGCCAAGGCTGGAGGGGGAGGTACGTTTACCCAAGTGCTGCAACAGCTGCCGGATGTGAACTCACCCTGGTATCGTGGCGATAACGAATGGCACTAGAAGTAAGGCTAAAAATACAACAGTAATACATGGAAGACTGAACAAAGCAATGAGAAAAAGTGGCAAATTGGTAAATAGGAAAAACAAGATACATGGAGTGAAATGAAAGTACCATAAGTAAGATAAGGAAAGAGGTATATAAGGACCAAGTAAACGAACAACAGAACGAACTGAAAATGTTACAGAGGCTATGCAGGGCTAAGCCCAAAACATAAGAGAAAGTACGTAAGAACGAGCGGCTAACAGAAACTGAAGTACCCAAGGTGACGATATACACAAAATAACAGTAAAGGAACCGAGAAAAGAAACTAAACCTAAGTAAACTGGCGAAATAATACAAAATGACTAACAGGGACGGTGGTATCCAAAACTTGACTGCTGGTTAATTTAGAGTTTAACATAGATCTGCAAACTTCTACCGTTGTAAGTTATTGCTTCAATATTTTGCATGTCTTTTTGTTTCCGACCGAGGTGTAAGACACTTTTTTCATTAGACCTTTGTTCGTGAAATGTAATTCGCTGGTTGTTTATATTAATTTAAATCAGAAAAGCTGACAAAACAAAAAGTTGCCTTTTTAGTACAATCCATAGTATGATCGGCACTTGAATGTTGCCTCGTATCTGTATATTACTGACGAGTAACTCTGCAGTTTTTTCTGTTGTCTATTTCCGCCTCATTTATCAATTCTTCTATCCATTCGTAAAATGTAAAAATTGAGGCCGTAGACACGCGTGTTGTTTTAATTGTTTCTAAAAAGAGCCACCTAAAGTGTTTGTACCAATAGTGTGCGAATTGATAGAACTGCTATACCTACTACCTGACATTTCTTAGATGGCATCTCCTCACTGTTGCAAAGTGATCGTTGGGAACAAAGCGGACGGCGCGAATGGGGTGCGGCAAGTGATGCCCGAAAGAGGACAACAGGTACAGTCCAATCGAAATAGCAACATGTTCGATGATCAATCGCCAATTTTTGTTACCTGGTCGAACTTTTTGGGAAAAATGCGCAAACTCAGGATATCGATTGGGAAAACCCTTAAAAATGCCGACTGAAAGCAATCACATACTTGTAAGCACTACTAAGACACACCCCGTGATTCCTCAGCTATCCTTTTTATTGAATACATGTTAAAATATTTTTCTTGACCAACAATAGCTACAAGTGGATTGTCTGTCAGCGCAAATAGCGAGATGATGCGGGTGTTATTTTCTCAACTGGTCGTTCAAATGTGACACTGTATTTGAAAAGTTTTATGACGATAAATGATTGGATAAGATAAATAGTGACACAAGTATTCCAACATTATATCGCTTCTGTTTCAGTTTGCTGATAGCATGGATCTGGACTTTTTTGAAGTCAGTTGTAAAAACTGTAAGAACGTGGAAGACGTATTCATATCTCTAGCCAAAGATATAAAATTGGTACAAAATGCCTTCGTAAGTAAACTTAATTGATAATGAACGACTGGCAGTTAATAGCTATAAATAACTTATGGTGCAGTAATGATGCTTTAAGGGAATGAGATCGAATTTACTTTCAACATCGCAGTTGTTAAAAAACGTTGTTTCAACGATTAGTTGGTTTCACGAGATACTCTATGTATTAAAAATCTTTTCCGTTCAAATTACGATAAAAATATGTTAAACATCCATTATTTCAGCAACGGCGATACTCAGAAACTTACAGCTTGAAGGACGAAAGATTTGATTATGGAGAGGAAACGTCGAGATGCGGCTGTTCAGTGTGAAAACTTGCCTATAACAGTCACCAGTCTGTGATAACCCCGCTGCTCGTCCAAGTGCCGGATTTCTTACAACTTCATACCAGTCACACTGGTTACCGGGTGCACTACTTCTACTTCCTGTCAATCACAGTGGTTACCGGAGGCAGTATTTCTACTTCCGACTACACGGGGTGCACGGTAGTTCATATGGTCAAAATAAATTTGGAGTAGGCTTTCCTGATCTGAATGAGTATGAAAGTTTCATTTTGCCGTTTTCAGCGAACAACGCCACCAAAATAACGACTTTGGTTGTATTAACTCTAAAGTATAACAACCTCAAGACCTCAGTTTTCTGACCTGTACTCCGCATCTTGACTGAGAAATCATCGTCACTGTAATCCCTTACCGCCAGTAGGACCAGCCATTTTTCGACGTATCACACAATCTGAAGTAAGTTTTCCACAAAAGGTTACGTAAGACATTATCGACGAGGGTATTTAGCCAAATAAATACAATACTATAGATTTGAACTCGGTAAAAGTACATATTTCGTTTCTAAAAGTAGAAAGCATGTAGAATTTAGTTTTATTTTTTACTTTTTACCCATTTTTACCTAACCTGCTTCTTTTGATTTTCCCGTGGAATGACTCTTAATTGGGTCATGTGACCATGTCTTCTAGTAAACTTCAGCGAAAATGGAACCCACACTGACGGCAGGGCAACGGCGACAATAACATGACTAAATTTCGTGTAATATTTATGTTCAAAATGAAATCTCAAACAACGCTGTTACCGTTTTCTAAATTATCGTTTCATTTTCGCTTTGTACAACTTTTGAGTTTTTTCATGAAAATTATATAAAAATCAAGTAAATAACCATTACTAACAGATTTTAGGGAACGGTGCATACATCATAATTTCTGAAAGTTTCATATGAATATGATAATCCATTTCTGAGATATGTTCGGAAGTCGATCAAATTTAGACATTTTTCTAAGATTCTACATAACCTTTTACGAAATGTGGAGTTTGGTAAAACACACACAAATCGCCTCAGTAGCTTGGTTCATCTTGGAACAAAACTCCTATAGAAGCCAAAATAAAAAAAAATAGTTTGGAGGCAAGAAGTGCGTGAATTCACTGCTGAATGAAAAGCACGGTGCTATGTTAAGACTCAATAAAGTATGTTATTTACGCTGATCTTTTCTTGAGTAAAAGTGACAGTCGGAATGTGTGACCATGGGACTCTCGTTACCAGTGGAGGTTGTAATATATACAAGTTACAGACAGGTGCCGATCGAGGACCACGACAAGAGGGGTTGGGGAGAATGGAAAGATGCAGGAATAGGATTAAACTTATATTTCCACAAAGTAGATCTAAAAAAATGACTGATCACATCTGGATCTGAGCCTCAATGAGTGACTGCTCAAAACGTCCGTGAATGACGAGTTTTTCACTATAACGTTTAATAAAAAAATGTGTTATATGTATTAAACTATGACGTGCATGTAAGCCCCGAGTGCCAGAGAGAAACAGTTCCAAGTGTGTGGTTATCAAATTTTCATACCAGTCATGACAACTGGCAGAGTGTTCTACAAGAAAAATTAGTAACATATCACTTATGACATGAAAAGTAAAGGTAGTTTTACTTTAAATGAAGTGAAACCAGTTTGGTTCAAATAGTATTCAGTTACCACAAGAGACATAGAGCAACAAGATTTTATTGTCCACAAAACACTAATCTGGTCATCCAATAGCAACTCATTAAAACAGGAGCAAACTTAGTGTAACAAGTCACACCAATTTAAGACACATGACAGAAAAGTGAACATTCAATTTTTCAGTTTTCCATCAGGATTTAATAAATGCATTAACACCAGACATTGTTTTGAGAAATTGGCAGGATTCGCAACAACTCTAAGCCTTCGAAAACTGAAAAAAGACAATTTTCAGAACCACTTTGTTCAAAATTGGTGAGATTTTATTGGATTTCATACCAGAAGCACATTTTGTAATACTTTTACTTTACAACCTCTGTGATACATATGTACAATTACTCTATTAATCCAAATTATCTGACTATGGTGAAACTTATGGCACTAACTGACACTTGGAATACTGACTATGTCAGAAATGTGTATCAGTGCATTTGATAATTGCAAACATTTTTAAGTCTGGTTTGCATGCCACCTGTTGGCCACACCAGACTTAAAAATGTTTGGGATCTATATTTCCACAGGGGTTTAAGATATGCATGTTCATATACACGGATAATTGAAAGAAAATTTCCAAGAACTGTTGCCTCGGCTGTGGCAACCATTCACCTAAAATATGAACAATCTGAACAACTACCACAGCAGTTCAGAAAGTAATGAACGATGACAGAGGACCCTAACGTTGTTACATAATAATTATGCACTTATTTAGGCCCATGTGCCCACACAACTATACGTCGAGCTTTACTCCCTTGCTATTTCCAAACACTATTTAGCTGATTAATGAAAATCAAATTAGACCTGTTACTCTCATATAATTATGATTCCACTCCTGTCTCTAACTCAAGTCAGGAGCCATTTTTGAATTCACAATGTTAGAGTTGGCTAATCCAAATAAACTCTGAAATATTTTCTTGAGTCACTGATGGTTTTAACTCTTGTCAGTAATCGAAATAGAATTGTGTCATGGCAAGGAAAATTACAACATCAATTTTATGAAAGTAAAAAGCCTAATTCGATTTGATAGCAAGTAGCACCATATATTACTAAAAACAACCACAGTTTTAAATCGACTTGACATGTTTCGGTGTCATTTATTCAAACACAATCATCAGAAGAAAGAAAACTGTTCGCCATTTGAAAACCAGGACTAGGGAATATCTAAATTCTGACAGAGGTTCACATGTAAATATTCATCTACAGAGCTTCAATCATTGTTATCAGCAGTGCTCTTTCAATGACTTTGCAATAATAGACCAGGCAGAAACAACAAAGGCTCTACACATCAGTTGGTGCAAGCCCAGTCTCAATAAGCAACTGGCACACCACAGGTTGTCATTGTTGTTCTAGTTTATTGTCACTCCCTGTAAGCTGACTGTATCTTTGCTTCAATACTTGTTGCTGGGCCTAGCTAGCTGGCCACTATAATCTCTCTTCTGATGATGGTGTTTGAATAAATGACACGGAAACATGTCAAGTCGATTTAAAACCATAGTTGTTTTTACAAATTCAATTTTTCGCCAACAAAACATAGCGAAACACTTGTTTAACCATTTGCTCCTTGGCTTTACGCACAAGTTTCCCATTAAGTGTATGCACATCATTCTAGACATAGCCATAGCTTCCCACATAGATTCATGCGCTTAAGTGCAGGCATAGGCAAAACTTCGCGCATACAGTATAACAATAAATTAGATAACTAGGTAAAATTAGAAGACTAATGAATGTCCTCAAGAACAATGTATTTCATAAAACTAAAGTGCTTATACCCATACAATTATATAACCCAAGACAGCGGGAAATCACTAAGACATCATTATTTGGTCACATTCTAAAATCCATCATTTTGTATTTGAACTTGTGTCCATCAAGGCATCAGTTAAATTACTGTCGGTAGCACAACTGCTTGTTGGCTGGTTGGCATGACTACCTATTGACTGTAGAAGGCGTTGGAATACATCATCAGTAATTGAGACACTAGAGGGCGAGTCTGGACCTGCACTAGAGCTTGCTGATGAAGGGTAGCTGACACCTGAAACATAAAATTCCAGGTTTAATCAAACATTTGGCATACAAGGCATACACATGTTTGACGACTCCTTTTCTTCCGATGACTTTCTGTTCATAGATTGCAGCTTCAGTATGTCTCAGTGTTCTAACTACAACTGTCTCAACCATTTAAGTATGTTACCAAGAGCAAGGCTAGATTCAGAATGAGATACTGACACTAGCCAGGGCTAAAGACCATTTTTTTTTAAACTTGATTAGAAAATCGACCGAATATTTGCCGCAAGTACAACCTTTGAACTTTCCAAAATGACCATATTCCGTTGGTATCCTACACACTGCAACAACTAAGTGCCACTAACTGCTGGCATTTGGCAAGGATAGAAATCAATTTTTATCCTTGCTCAGAGGGAGTACTGGTAAGATAGATTTCACCATTGCAATTACATGATGCCGTTAATTTCAAGTAGATGATCATTGGAACCTATGGCTTGTCATGCATGCAGCAGTGCTAATTTCATAAGTTATGGTCAATACTGTACCTAGAGATGTCCACATTGTACTGACCTCTTTCCACTGAGCTTTGCTGACTGGAATATGAAGGTGGGGGAGGTAGCACCGGCCGCGCATCATACATACGGGGCGTGGACGGCTGGCGTGGAGGGGATGGCACTGGCGTCTTGAATTTTGTGTTGACCATCCTAGCCAGGAACTGTTCCATGTGGCTGAGGGTTAGTGAGTTGTGAAGGGTCTCCAGGGGTTGGATTGGAGGGGCACCTTTACAACCTTCAATACCTATAATACGATGGTCAACAAAACCTGAGTGTATACAAAAGTCACATTCACCCACAGTGGGTCCCGCAATCACCCAGAAGGGGTTCAGCATTCACCCAGAGGGGGTCCAGTATTCACCCAGAGGGGGTCCAGCAATCACCCAGAGGAGGTCCAGTATTCACCCAGAGGGGGTTCAGGTTTGGCTAAATTACCTTCAACCAATTACAAATCAGTAGGCTGGTTAGATATCAAAGTCATCCCTCTATGAATCAATATCCATCAACCATATGGTGCCCAAATTCTGAATAAACATACTTGAACTAAAGATGAAATAACTGAAATAATCCAGCAATTATCAAGACACTCAAAGTAGTCGACGTTAAGTTGCTATTTAAGTCTAATTCAGCTGCTTTAGTGCTTTAGTGAGATGAAAGAATTTAAGGGCATGTGCTAAGAACAAGTGCTAAGAACATGTGCTTAGCAAAAATTTTGACTTGGAAGTGGATTGATAAGTGGTTTCAAAATGGTGGCATTTCCAAATCCAGACAAAATAGAAGTCAGACGGGTCGACATTTTTACTCAAAACAACTTCAAAGAATTTCTGAATACCATTGCCGACAATTAGTCCCCACTTCGTCTACATAATCGACATCAAAACTGGTCAACTCCATTTTAAAAAATTTGCGGAGGACCTACAGGGGCTTAACCATTGGCTTTGGGCCAAACAAGCACATGTCACTTATGAGCTGTTCAGGTAAGCCTTTTTGCATAAGTTTATCAAGAATCTCGAAAATTTATCACACACATGAAAAAAATTGAAAAATTATTAGCTTTCTTCACTTGAGCGAAAATTTCGATGAAAATATTCCACGAAAAACTCACATGAACGGCTTTTAGTATCAAAACAAATAAGGTAAAAGCAGATCTGCTGAGCAATGGAAATGCTCAGTTGATTATGAAAACATAAAATTTCACCGAGAAGATCGTTAGTTAAAGGAAAAAACAAATGTTAGTTCTGCCACACCTTGTTAGTTTATACACAGCAAGCACAATGAAGAAATACATGAAATCTAAATATTACATAATTATAGTCTTTTTTTCTGCCAAATTTAGTGATTGAGCAGTGACACACTCTGTAATCATTTGACATAACATTACATCGTGATACTTAACTTTGCCACAAGTAACTAATACATAACTGTAACCTTTCACAGCACTAAATTAAGAAGTCTGTTTAGATGGAAACAAAAAATCCATGACAATTTTAGATTGATTAGTTTGTTTAGATGGCAATAAATAATACCATTACAGCGTGCCCATGGTTCATGTAGCATGAGTGAGCAACATCAACTAACACAGAATAAGCAGAGTTGCACATTAAACTGTTAAACTATAATCCATGATTAAAACAAACTGAAAGATAACCAATACACATTCTTATGTCAAAAGTCACTGTTTGGCTTCATTTTGCTTTGCTGTATGAAAGAATACAATTGTAGAAAGTTGTATGGGATTCAGCACCTAGTGTAATCTTAAGAATATGAGGATTCTTTTATAACTTATGAATGACAGCACATTTTTGTGTCTGCTTCAAAACTTTTTTCCAAATACTAGTCCATGAATAATCATTTTTGCCTTAATTAGCCATGACAGTGACATTCATAATAGACCTTATTGGGTATTCCTCTGGATAGTTCAAAAGAGTGCCTATAGGGGGCGCTTCTTTGAAAATTCATGGTGGGAATTTCTTTGGTTTCCCAGGACAAGTATTATGTCCACAAGTACCTGAAGAATACGTTGATAATAAACCATTGGGAAGAAAAGTATGGAAAACTGAAAGCATAATGAAGAACTCAAAACAGAAAAAAAAACAAATGCAACAAAGTCAAACTCAGGTCATAAATGTGACCATAATGTTGAATCTTTTCTGAAAAACTGTGCCTAAAGTATGACCATGTCTTAGTCATAAGTGAGTGTACAATAACTAAAACAAACCTCTGAAGGCATGTCATGGAGCATTGTTTTGGATCATGTTTTGGGATGGGGACCTTTGTTTTTGGTTCTTTAATATGGCAAGTTTGGGTTCCTAATTAAAAATGACATCACCATAGAGCCAATAGAGGCCACTGGTATATTATCATAGAGCCAATAGAAGTCACTGGTATATTATCATGGAGACAATAGAGGTCACTGGTATATTATCATAGAGACAATAGAGGTCACTGGTATATTATCACAGAGCCAATAGAAGTCATTGTTTATTTCACAGTCACGAACTAAATTTAGTTGACATTTGTAATTTTGACTTGACCTAATTAGCTCTTTGTGGGACTTTTACTATAAATTTGTCCCCTTTTCAGTAACTCATGACAAGTGACCTGGTTAAAAATCTGTCATTTTACACTTCTTGTGGTAACAGATATTTATCTCTGATATTTCAGTGTAGTGTACATATCATATACATGCATTCTGTACATTGGAAGTGACCTTTCATCCAACATCCGGTCTTTCCTGCATCTCAAAACTTCACAAAATGCATCCTCATTGTACTACCGATTATAGGATTCGTCCAACAGTTAAACTTAGCGGAAACACAGCACAGGTCAAGCTTTTAACAACAAAAACATTTGTCTACAAACTTGACACTCTTTCTATGACTCTTAGTAACGGGAATTTCCAGCGTGAAAACGGGGTTAGGTAACGTGTGTTAACGCACACAATAAATAGACATACCCTCGTGTGTGCCGTACTCAAGATCGTGAAGATTTGGCGCACTAGAAGAACCACTGATTACTTTGGTACTGAATAGAGAACTTGCGGAACCTTAAGGAAAGAATGACGACAAGAAAATGCACACAGAAACGTATAATGAAAAGTAAAGAGATGATACAAGACAAGCTCAATGAAGGCTATACTACATGAATCCCAGGTCGTTCCAGATGCAATGCACTGTTACAGTTGGACAAGCAAAAGAAATAATATTATCAGGGTGGCATTGCTTAATAAATGATTATCATAATGACAAAACTATAACACGGTGTTAAACTGTGAAGCCCATAACCCCATACTGTTGAGACAACACATACTCCCCTTAATGATTCTGTTAATCTTCGCACGCAACATTGAATTACAGCTCGCAGCCTATAACAGGCGTGGTTTGACTGAGGCAAGACCCTCTGCTGACCATGCAGAATGTATGAATATGCAAATTCCCTTAAATTTAGCTGTTGACAGTAATGTTGTACACTCATCATTGTACTCACATAAAAGTAGAAGAGATAAGTTAGTGAAACATATAGCAGCACTGCTTAAAAAGACCCACAACCCTTAGCTAATGCACATGTTAACAATTACATTAGACATAGTGAGTGCAGATACTACGATATCCAGAGTAGCAAGCTGTCACTTACCCGTGTGCTCTAACAGGTGACCAGCAAACAGGCCGGCAAATGAATGCCGACAATGCCTCAAGTGTCCATGGTGAAGGGGAGATTGTTCTGGAAAAATTAAGAGGGGTAAATCAGATGTAAGTTACAGCCAGGAAATTTTTATCTGCCAAACAGTATATTCAACATAACATTTAACCTGGGTTCACAAATTAAAAATATACAACAGATAACTTAAAAATTGCTTAAATTCTTCGAAACCTACCAACAGACACAAGAAAACTTTAGGTTAACACTGAGAAATGGGAGAATACACAAACATGTTTCCTTAGGCGCACTGTCAAAAATTTTCACTTTCCTGGTTCAATACCAAATGTTCAAAATGCACCAATCAAAAGGGAAAATAAATGCTGAAATTTGCTCTGAGCTTTAGGATAGTCAACAAAAAGCCATCAGGGTTCACTTTTAATTGTCAATTGTTGTCATTAGGGGAAGAAGTTTTTCATTGTGTGCTAGGAGTTTCTGAATGAGTCCACCCATTTTCAAACAAGCACCCCTGTAACAATACTTGGCTTGTAACTTAATTTTCCCAGATTCTCTTATAACTCCCAGCGCACAGTCATGAATATTCCAAATACCCCCATCAGATGTCAGGGGCTGGTGACTGCTGCAATTTTTGTAATGGAGTTCCCTCAAGAAAAGCAAGAATTCCAAAAGACCTATTGTAACCAGTTTTAGTTCAAAGAAATAATGAGAATGCGATGACATTGCTTTGGAAGGACTAATACATCAAATGCATTGATGTTGTTAACATCAGAGCATAGTTTGCAGCATTGCGACTTTTAATTAAAGTTTCATTTATTTGCAAAAACAATTTGATGCACAAGTCATCTTGTACAAACTTGTATTCTTAGTAACCTGGAAGGAAGAGCAAAGTCTGTATAGTTTCAGTTTTCAGCCAATAGTTTTTTTATGACACCACACTGAAATTCATCAATTGAAACTTGAACATGTCATCAGTACGGAAGAGATAGCAAAAATTTACAATGGGAAACTTAACACCAGACAAGGTGAAAATTTCAAAGTGAGTCACCCTGAATGAACATGGTATAAGTTAACTAAGTATACACTTGAATACAAATAACACAACATAACTTACAAACAAATAGATCCGAATCAGATCAGCCAGCAAGGATAGCCAGCATAAGTACCTCCACCGAAACAATTTAAAACACCCATCAAGGATCTGCACTCTCCCAGTCTCCCAGACAGAAATCTGGCATGATAAATGAGTGCGGTACACCACAAAACAATCACTTGGTCAGTAACAGATACTTTAATGCAATAAAATTGGTCTTCTTAGGACACTTAAAGTCCGAAATTAACTTAGTTAGTAGATGAAAACAAATTGGAAACTTAATCACAAGCATTTCACCATTTATCAGTCACTTTGTATTCTGAGTGCTTAATTGAAAAGCCAATCTCAGCAGCCAATCAGCAATGTGTTATTCTCAGAAAATAGACATAGTGGTTTCACATGACTGATAATATATATTTTTGAATAAAAGTCCTGCACACCATGTTCAAATTTCAGGGCTAGCCAGCCCTAGTAAATTCAAAGATTTTCCTGAGTGTTTTTGACCTCTTGAGAGTTTGTATGCTGCTCTTTATAACAGAAAACAAGCCCTACCNGTGTGCTAGGAGTTTCTGAATGAGTCCACCCATTTTCAAACAAGCACCCCTGTAACAATACTTGGCTTGTAACTTAATTTTCCCAGATTCTCTTATAACTCCCAGCGCACAGTCATGAATATTCCAAATACCCCCATCAGATGTCAGGGGCTGGTGACTGCTGCAATTTTTGTAAGGGCTGTTCCAGCAAAATCTGTGTGGGAGGGGGGGAAGGCAACTGAAATAAAAATTTATGGGTGGTTGCGTGTGATTTAAATTCAAAATGGCTGGTGGTCGTACTTCAAACAAATAAAAATTTACTGGTTGTTGTTTCATTGGGCCATAAATGTTTGATGGTGTGTAATTTTAGTAAATTTTATAAACAATCCGCACAGAATCAAAAACTGAAACAAAAATGCAACTTGCAAAAAGCTCCGACTTTTTCACTCCCTCCGATCTCCTCATTGGCATGTCCATAACACCATTTAATCACAGCTGCTCGAATTTCTCGATGGCTAATAACCATATATAAGAAACATAATTATGTTTTCTTAGTAATGAGTGACGTTAGTGGTGATGGAGGAGCAGATAAACTCAAGCGCCTGTGCAGTCAACCACAAGAACAAAAAAAAATTACGGGTGGTTGCATTTCAAACTTATAAAAAATTACGGGTGCTAGGCTGAAGAAATAAATGAAAAATATGGGTGGTGGGTGCGAAAAAAAGGTGCCTTCCCCCCCCTTCCCATATAGATTTTACTGGAACAGCCCTAATGGAGTTCCCTCAAGAAAAGCAGGAATTCCAAAAGACCTATTGTAACCAGTTTTAGTTTAAAGAAATAATGAGAATGCGATGACATTGCTTTGGAAGGACTAATACTTCAAATGCATTGATGTTGTTAACATCAGAGCATAGTTTGCAGCATTGTGACTTTTAATTAAAGTTACATTTATTTTGCAAAAAACAATTTGATGCAAAAGTCATCTTGTACAAACTTGTATTCTTAGTAACCTGGAAGGAAGAGCAAAGTCTGTATAGTTTCAGTTTTCAGCCAATAGTTTTTTATGACACCACACTGAAATTCATCAATTGAAACTTGAACATGTCATCAGTACGGAAGAGATAGCAAAAATTTACAATGGGAAAACTTAACACCAGACAAGGTGAAAATTTCAAAGTGAGTCACCCTGAATGAACATGGTATAAGTTAACTAAGTAATGTATACACTTGAATACAAATAACACAACATAACTTACAAACAAATAAATCCGAATCAGATCAGCCAGCAAGGATAGCCAGAATAAGTACCTCCACCAAAACAATTTAAAACACCCATCAAGGATCTGCACTCTCCCAGTCTCCCAGACAGAAATATGGCATGATAAATGAGTGCGGTACACCACAAAACAATCACTTGGTCAGTAATAGATACTTTAATGCAATAAAATTGGTCTTCTTAGGACACTTAAAGTCCGAAATTAACTTAGTTAGTAGATGAAAACAAATTGGAAACTTAATCACAAGCATTTCACCATTTATCAGTCACTTTGTATTCTGAGTGCTTAACTGAAAAGCCAATCTCAGCAGCCAATCAGTAATGTATTATTCTCAGAAAAAAGACATAATGGTTTCACATGACTGATAATATATATTTTTGAATGAAAGTCCTGCACACCATGTTCAAATTTCAGGGCTAGCCAGCCCTAGTAAATTCAAAGATTTTCCTGAGTGTTTTTGACCTCTTGAGAGTTTGTATGCTGCTCTTTATAACAGAAAACAAGCCCTACCTTAGCAAGGAAAATTTGAGACCAGTTTTACACTAAAAGGTCCGATTTGACTTTTGTTTTATATTTGACCAGATAAACACAGTGACAGTAAAATGCAGGTTTTAAGTGCTTGAATTGTTACAAGGTGCTCAGAGCTTGATCAGAAGTAGGTAAACAAAATTAAACACGTCTAATTATTCTCCTACCCGCTAGTGAAAGTGACGACTGTAAACTATGTTGGAATTTAGTATACCCAATGCTGAACAGAAAACAACGTGAACAATCTTAAATCTTGCACCAAGAGGAATAGAATACCTAAAATTTCCTGTAAGCGTGTCTTAAATTGACCTAGAAACAGAGTGCAAAGCAGCACATGATACCTTTAATGATCAAACGTTAATCAATATTGGAAAAGCTTGAACAAAAATGTGATGACTTCAGTGTTTCCATGCTCACATATTTTGCTTGACAACAATGGCCAATAATTAGTAACAACACATTTTGTTTACAAAAAGTATTACTGATTTTGGTTGGCAAAGCATGTCACTATTAGTATGAATTTCAGGCCTACCTTTAACACTTTTTTCTTCCAGACTGCGAGGTTTGTTTTCCTTGTAGCTAAGCGTTTTCCTCTCCTCATTAAAACTTGTGGAATGACTGCAGAGTGGAGAAGGAGTCAAAGGCACTTTACCTGAAACAGGTGAGACAAGATAAAAAGAGACTGACAACATGATTAAAGTGCACATTGGTTTAAGACATCACTACCACCGCTAATTAGGAAAAGTCGAAATTGCAAACTTCAAAGTGGAATAAATCAATTTAGCGGCGCTGTAAAATGTCCAGTTGAAGTAATCAATAAACTTCATTTGATTCAGGATGAACCCAAAATATGAACCAAAAGATGGCACTGCAAGAGCTTTACATATAAACCCTTTCCAAAACATAAATCACTGACTGCCAGAGTCCACAAACAACTAGAATGCGCAACTTTCACTATAACGGTGGGATGCAACGTTCCTCAGCAGCAAACAGCAAAATGAAAGTTTGCCAAAAAATAACTACCGTAAGCGTGATTGTAAGAACTGTGGGAATATGAAGAAAAGTATCAAGAATTTTGTGTGTACGTCTCAACGAACTGGCACAAATGAGATAAAACTTTGATTCTAACATGTCGAGTCTCTGTGACCAAAAGCTAAGAAATTGAGGTCGGACTCGTGTTTTTTTTGGGTCACCATAGCTTTGTACAACCAGTGCATCCTGGTGTGCATTTTGACAAGAATTCCTTCAACAAAACCATAAACATGCAAGTATTTTTTCACGTAATATTGCATTACAAACTCCACATCACCTTTACCATGATAGTATGTGCTGTACAGCATTTTATTTTACTGTAAGTCCTTTCCTTGTAAATCAAAATAATGTGCAACTTAACTGAAACTTTAGGTATATTGTGTGCTGTGCTTGTATGACTATTACCTTTGGACAACTTGTTTCACATCATGGCAATTTTCGAATGTTTTGACTTAGTGTCCCACAAATCCAGTCATGAGACAATGCGTGTCTTGTTTCTGTGGGTGTAGTGTTATTTGTGGTTTATTAACCACTCGGCCACCTTTGACTCACCAAAGCAGTGATCAATATAACTTTAAGAGTTGCAGGAAACATATTGAAAGGATAGTCCTCTGTCTGTTTTCCAGAGGCAAACCGGTTTGCTTCAAATATTAAAATTTACCCGGTGTTGTCCTTCAGCAGAAACCATGTTACTGAGAACGTTTCTTTAATGTTCATTTTAATCAAGATATTTAAGAAAATCAAATTCTGGCTCTCCACCATGTTTTGTGGTAAATAATTAAAAAATTGCACACTTCAATTTAGTGCCTCTTTTAGCATCCTCATCAACTCTACACTCCTCAGTAGCGCCCTCACGTGGCTAGAGTAGCATTGCAAATGGCAACGCCACGACAAGAATTGCTGGTGTGGACACCACTGCGCAAACCTAAACTAGTCTTCAGATGACAGACGATAATCATGGAGATCAACCAATAGAAAATTGCATCTTTTTACAAGACAGTGTTGCAATGAGCAAATGAGAGAGCGTGCTGAACTTTCCATTGACAATGCTTTTGGCAGTACTAACTTAGGCATCACGGATAGAGTACAACAACTCACAACTTCATACCTCGACTGCCATTAACCGTTTCAATAGAGATGGGGTCAGAAGGGGTCCTATCTCTGGACTCATTAACTGTCGTGCTTTCGCCCTGTCCTGACTGTGGGGAAGCTAACACGCCACTAGTGACGACAGGATCCTACAAAACAATAATAGTGACATCTAGTACTAAAAATGCTTCACAAAATCAGGATCTTGCTAAAAAGATTTGCATTTATCATGACTTGCGTCATCAGTAAGTCACCATTCTACAGCCACAGCACTTAATTAATAGTTAATAACAACACGTCAGACGAAAATTTTAGTTGTAGGTGTGAAATGAAAGTTGATAAGATCATTGCCGTCACCATCATAGTCTTCAGTATTGCCATCACCATCGTAGTCTTCAGTATTGCAGGGCTTGGAATGACCAATGACAAAAAACGCGGAAACTTTGAAACTTCTACGGCCCAAATCATGCCCGCTAACCAGCCTTGAAATGGTCAATGTGAACCTTTCCCCGACAAAAATAAAAAAAAAAAAACGTTACCACCATCAGTAGCATGCGTCTGCGTCCTTTTAGCTCGCCCGTCCACTCCCAACCCACACATTTTTGGTTGCAGAGCCGCAGTATTTGTCGCCGCGGTTTACAATAACACGAGACGCCATTGAAAATCCCACCACACTGTCCCAGTGCCCTCCCGATGCCCCGGCAATGTTGACAATTTACGTTCCTCCGAAACATAAAGAGCAACTTCCGCTTTTCGAGGTGAGTGTCGTCTGCAACGCCGCGGTAAGAAAGGAATTTGCCGCGGAAATTTTATATCAAATCCGATTTTTTACGTGGAAATATTATAAAAAAAGCGGACAGCACATTTGAAAAAAGCGGAAATCCACGTTTCCGCGGAAAATTCCAAGCCCTGGTATTGTCATCACCATCATAGTCTTCAGTATTGCCATCACCATCATAGTCTTCAGTATTGTCATGACCTTCACCACCAACAAAACCTTTCCCCTTAGCATGCCCATATCCATAACAGTTGTCATCCTCAACTCCATCATTTCCTCATCATCCCTGTCTCCATCCCCACCACACCCATACACTCGTCATCACCTTTCACAGTGTTCCCGCTCCACACCTCTTCACACAATTCTATCTCCATAATCACTCATCTCCACCTATTCACACAACTCTATCTCCATCACCACTCATCTCCACCCCACTTCTTACATCAGCTCTGTCACCCTTACTTGTTCCGTCACACAAGAAAACTGCACTTGCTTTGTCCCCATCTCCATGACCACATGTCTCCATCCCACCTCATACCAGGTAACTGTTACACTACTGAGTGTACACATGGGTCTCTTTTTATCACCCCACTCCTCTAAACATGACTCCCCATACACCTCCACTCATAATCCAGCCCTGTCCCCAGCCACCATCCCCTTTTGCCACTACACTGCTCTACACATGACTCTCCATGTACCTCCATCCACATTCCAGCCCAGTCCCCAGCCCCCATCCCCCACCCATCACTACACATTCCTATCTCACCTCTTACCTGCTCTTTTTTACCATGACTACACTCTTCTACACATGGATCCACCTGCATTTCTTCAATCTCATCCAACGTACTATTAACAGGAGATGACCTCCTACCATGGGCTGGACTAGTGACTGTGGTAGGCTTAGTAAGCTCATCCGGACATTTAGCAGATTCACTAAGGTCAGCGCAGGACAACTGGAATACAAACATCTACCATTAGCCTTAGGCAAACACTCATTGGATAAACACATGCACTGATCAAAGGTGACCACCAATGCTATTGTGAGAGCTACTTTAATACCCCAAGTATAACAGAATGTTAAATTTAACAGATGATTAGCAGTTACATAAAAATTACATGATTCTCATATGCAGGCTTATTAATTTGTTTTCAAAATTAGCAATAAATAGTCTAAGAATTGCTTGATCATCCACCTCACTACTTGTTGTCACAATAAATATATCAGTGCGTCATCAACAAGTAAAGATTGATTATGAATGATATCAAAAATGACACTAAAAAATTAATGTAACAATCCTGGGGTGATCCCAAACTCAAATCAGAATGCATATCAACTAAGAACTTGTATAATAAAAAGTTACATTTTGGAGTCATGATGTTTATGGAAACCACTACGTTTNCGAGACCTTCGTCGGGTGGAATGGCGGGTAACTGGAGCCTCGACCATGTCTGTTATGTCATCTTTGTCATGCGACATAACAAACACGGCGAGGCTCCAGTTACCTGCCATTCCACTTCATGAAGGTCTCAAGATGAGACCAAAAGCTACTGGTTTCAACAAACTCCATGACTCTGAAAGGTAACTTTACATTATTCATATTCTAATAGGCAGTGACATGAACACTCATTCTAAAACCCAAGAACTCATTGGTCAAAGAGAACCAGTCAGTATTCGTAGCAACGAAGAATTTATTGGTCAACAAGAACCAGTCAGCATACCTGGCTTGTGGTGCTCCTGGGGCGGTACCCTGTCCCTGGCACATCATGTTTCTCTGTCTCACAACTAACAGCACCTGGGCTGAAGTGGATTTCAACATGATATCTCTCCTCTGACGTTGGTTCCTAGAGAAATAAAATGAGGAAAAGTCATAATTTCTAAGAGTAAAACATCAGTCCTCGCAAACTTCGTTACAGAAAAGCATGATATACCTTCACTGCACCATCACATGCAATTTCAATTAAGAAATGTCAAAAGCACCGATTTCAAAGAGCAAAAACATAAATTTGAGGGAGCAATGATGGGGAAAACTGTAAACAGTTTGAGACACACACTTGACGAATTATCAAATTCAAAAAGTATTTCACCCAAAAACACAAACCAAAACAAGTGAAGGTTTTTAGAAACAGCAGTGAATGAGGCTTTCATCAATGAGAATCTTGTTGCATTATTAACTGACGTATTGTAGACGGAAGATCAACAGTATCAAGTAGTTAAGGAATACTTACTAAACAATTGCACAGGTTCACATTTTACCACACCCTCACATGTCCTTCATTTACCATTATTGCAGTCCACATACACTAGCACCAACACCTGAGTTGTCACGTACAAATTACACTGTCTCTCATTCTATACCATGACATTAATTAAGACACCCCTTGTTTATCATTACGATCTCCTACCAAGATTATAGTCATGCAGTTTATCTACATTACCCATCTCACACTCCTTATTTCAACACTAGTCACCCCCACTGTCGCCTTATACAATGATCTTAATTTTTAACTACAAGACCCTCTCATTCCCTAATTCAATGCCAGCCCACTGTTCCCTCATTTACCATATTAGGGTCTTCATACACCATGATCACAATCTGAGTCATGTAGTTCAACTCTGGTACAGCCTTCACATACTCCATGGCTCTCCTCCATTGCTCATCATGGCTATCCTACAAAACACGTGTCTTGTGAAGTACAGATTTCTGATGAAAACAGACAAATAGCACAGCGGTGTGGTGTTTAGAATTAATACAAAGTCAACATATTTCGGCTGAGTCTTCATTATTAAGCTAGATAGCATTCTTAGAATTTTCAGGTGTTGTAAGAAGACTAAAAGTGACTTCAATTTGAAAGTTTCATAGCTTCAGAGATATGAGCAGGACGTATGAATGTACCCAGCACTACAGCATCATGTCCATCAACACGCGAGTTTCTTGTACACACTTATGCTTCTCCAATGTACCACAGCAAAGTGAAAAGACTGAGCTACAGCGTGGTCAAATACTAAATTGTAACAAGCACCACCGGAAAACAAACAGCAACTATTTGTAACACAATGGAGGATGACTTGTGATTGGTTGTCCCAATTTTTCATAGCATGTTTCCACCAATAAATGCTCGTAACTTGAGTTCCTCTAATTAACATATCGTCAGATAGCATTTGCGAGTGTTCTGATTTGACAGCTGATCGAATGGTGGGGTTGTTTTTTGGAGTTTTTGATACAAAATTGGTGATTTCAAGCACTTCAACATGTGATCAATACACCTATAGAAGCAAGATCAGGAATGAAGTAAAGGCTTCTACAAAACTTTACGTATTACTTTAAGTTAGCACCTGTGCTGGGCTATACACCTGCGCTGGGCTATACACCTGCGCTGGGCTATACACCTGCGCTGGGCTATACACCTGTGCTGGGCTATAGACCTGCGCTGGGCTATAGACCTGCGCTGGGCTATACACCTGCGCTGGGCTATACACCTGCGCTGGGCTATAAACCTAAGCTGGGCTATACACCTATGCTGGGCTATACACCTGCTATGGGCTATACACCTGCGCTGGGCTATACACCTGTGCTGGGCTATACACTGCCCACAACCACTTTTTTACAATGTTGACCAATTGTAAAAAAAATAATGCTGACTAACTGTTCACATCTGTGAAACTAATTTGACACACACACACACACTAGCCAGGATACTAACGGTATGATCTCGCCAATCCAGTGAACAATATGGATAACAAGATTTAGTGAAATTACACTCAATTTGTCTTTTTACTTAAGACAACAATACCACATTGATGACTTACTCTTGTCAAGTATTGTTACAGTTATGGCTACCACCACTCATTTACACGTTAGATACTCTTGAAATGCGTAAATTAAGAATGGTGCTTTTGACCAGCATTTATATCTGCAATTGGTGAGACTTAACTGGCATTTGCATAACTTACGTCCAAGAAGCCTCCATGGCGTATGACGGATAACAGTGAATGAATATGGCTCTCACTTGTGAAGTACAATCGCGTTTTAACATGGCGATGAGGCGTCGAGATACCTAATGAGTACCTAGTAAAACACAACAGAGCATCCAGAAAAAACATGAAAAACAAGAATAACAAAAACATTACCAACACATTAACAACAATTCTGACGTATGGAACTAATTTTTTGCCTGAAAAAACAGTGTGTACATAAAGTAATTTGTGGTTTGCAAATGACTGGCACTGTTGAATATCACTTACATGGGATTTGTGGCAGGTAACTGTCAACAAAATTTACTAATTAATACTGACAATAATATATCTATGAACTGGCCCCAGGTGAATAAATTAATATAAATTATGCTTTTCTTTGAAAAGTTGTAACTGTCTTTCATGCCAGTATGTCACCAGTAAACATATCGCGTAACACAAACTACACGTCCAACCCATGTGAAACTACACATGTTCTTTAAGACATAACTTACTACACAACTGGTGTAAAGTTCAAAACAGCTGAGAAACGTATATATCTCCTCCATCCAGTTTCGTCACAATCAACAAAAAGCTTCAAAAACACATTAAACAAAATAGCTTAATAACATTAACAAGCTAAATAAATCTTAATTAAGCCTTAATTCATCAACTTCTACATAATGATTAAATAATTTAAATTCTAAATAACATGTGTCCAAACTACAAGTTGTATGCAAGCTGTCAAAGATCACAAGTGGATCCACAAAACTACTGGTGATAAGCAGAAAGTGAAAAGTTTGGAAGTTTCATACTCTGTGCTCAACTGTAAATGGCAGGACACTTGTCTGCGTGAAAAGGCAAGTACAGCCTAGTTAACAACTTTTCTGTCAATACATATGGCCAACTGAGCCGGAGTAAATTGATCGGATGTAAGTTGCACTATTAAAAAGGCAAAGTTCTGCCAAAACATTTTTGGCCCGGTGGTCAGTTGAGCCTAGACACAGCTTATGACTATTGAGACATGAAAAGTACATTGTCTAACCATGAGCCTAGCAGTAGTCTAACAACAGAAAACAGGTAAAAGACATCACATAATCTCAAAGCCATAGTTGCTAGTCTGACATCACATAATCTCAAAGCCATAGTTGCTAGTCTGACATCACATAATCTCAAAGCCATAGTTGCTAGTCTGACAGAGGTCCTTGTTATCAACATTTCTTGGAATTAAGGAAAAATGGTTTAGATAGAAACTAATTGTGGAGGCATGCCACAGCCATATCAAGTATTAAAACTAAAGCAGATGATTCATCCAATTAGGCCAAAAAAGCATTTGATTTGTTGGATATGGTCTTTTTTGAAAATTGAGTAGGTAGCGTGGCATTTTTATTTGCTCATTTTTGTAAGAAAGAAAATCCACCTCAAATGAACAATTTAATTCCATCATCACAAGGCAAACCATGCTTCAACCCTTGCTTATCCTTATTTAGGTGCTTATGTGCAGACTGAAGTTGATGCCAGCAGGCACTTTTTAGTCGGTGAGCTCAGGTCTCAAAATGAGTCGGGGTAAAGACTAGAACCAATTATTCTTGTTTGGCCTCATCAATAAATTTTTCGTGTCTGCTTAAATCTCTGGAAGTCAGCAACAAGACAGCATGCCCAAAGAGTCATTAACAAACAATGCTACACTTCCACATTTCAGAGTGAAACAATGACATGCATAGGCTTCTTAAGCACACAACTGTATACATTAAACAGTGACAGCTCAAGCACCCTAAAATTAGCAGAAGGGTACAAAACATCTCATGAACCAAAATAATCGCAAATCAATATTTGAGGTTAGCAGTGCTGCTACATGCTGTGAGTCTCAACATTTAGCTCAGTACAAAAATGTTATGTAAAGTGACACACAACAAGGACCTCAGTCAGCAAAGTCCTCCCAGAAAAGAAACAGTGAGGACTTGTCCACTAAACTTGTCTTTCATGAGATCACATGTCTTTGATTACCCATAATCCAATATGAGTAAATTACTAAACTACTCAGAACACACAAGTAAATAAATCTTTTAAAAACTCAGCAAAAGAAAGAAATACAGAGCAAGTAAAATGGCAATATTTAGGACTTCACACGACGGACACACAAAAAGTCAAGGGTTCTGACAATGGCAAAGTGGAATGTTATATTGGTAGAGAGAATTGCCAAAAAATTACCTTGACTTAACAGGATATAACACCTGTTTTGTTTCAAAGTCAATGAAGATCATTGAATTTCATTTAAAAAAATAATACCACGCTCAAATATGATGCTTGAGGAGGCAGTGTGTTCTAGTGTGATAGGTGACTGCTTTCTTTACTTGAGGTCATGGATTCGAGAATTGCTGGGCCACATTGCTAGAACCTTGAGTCAGATTTCTAGCTCTTCAGCTCGGTTTTAAGCACAAAAATGGTTCCGAGTGATCGGTGCAACAAGCCCACATGTGCAGACTTTGCACATGTGGTACCAAATGTACCAGTCAGACTGCCAGCAATTATTATTTTAAATATAATGCTTTCTAGTGCTTTCTGTACTTAGGTCTTGTAATTATACAAATGAGTGCATTTTTCGGAATAAACATTAAAAACTCAACTAAAATATCCCAAGCGTGTCAACCCTTGTGGGTAAGCTCTACTAAGGAATGGGATTGAAAAATCGCTTTTTCAACAAGTGGAAGTATAGTCTAACATGATCTTTTGATTAAAATCTTGACATCACTCTAAAACAATACATATCTGGATTGTCAAAACATACATTATTAGGTGTTAGTGATGGTATTGGTGCCAAATTGTCATTTAGAGGGACATTCCTAGGGAGAAAAATAATTTTAGAAAATTTGCATGAAGCATGGAATCAAACCCAGTAGCTCTACATCAGCGGTCGAATGCACTATTGCTGAACCAAACCCAACACCATAATTAGTAGATTATTATCAGGGTATTTAAATGGTAAGGACACCAGCCTGGATTTTTACTAATGTCTGGCAGGTAACAGCTAGAATTGGTGGTTTGTAATAACACCACAAAAACAAGTTGAACGGATTCTGTTTGTTTTACAGTTCTGGTCAAAAGCTAATTACTTTAAGAAGTCTATCACATCCAATAATGTTCCCAAAAAGCGTTTTTTTTTAGCCCTAAAAACAATAATGCCCATTTTTCTTGCTCCGCCAGCGACATATTGCTGCCAATCAAAATCATGTCATGCTACACATAACACTAACAAACCAACCATGCGGCAACATGAACAAAACATTTAAGTAGCAATATGAATCACCTTTCATGTGCAATGTTGGCATTCTAACTAGTACTTACTCAACAAAGCAATATTGCACTCTGTGTGAACTTATAAGCTGATCACTGATGCAATAAGATTTAGTTTCTCTGAGTATACCAACTTAAAATGGTTGACAAACTTCAGCCAAATTTTTCAGCCACACGGTGTTCATATTGGCACTTTGACAACAGTTAGCAAACGAAAACACAAGACAAACAGTACAGCAAGCAGATGGCCATATCAGGGATTAGTCTAATGCTGTTAGTGGGTTCTCCCTCAGCCTTATATTAAACCAAGCTCAGACCTGCGTATTACGGAGGTCACAGGTGACAATCTGGTAAGTGGTGTGTTCTGAGAAGCATCCATAGACGGATGACAGCCATAATTAATTTCTGAGTGAACATAATAAAGCAAAATCACTGACCAAGCTTTGAATTTGAATTACTTTGAACACCATACTCAATAACCATAACATTAGAAAGTTGGCCTGTTTCATGGTATATTCCAGTGTAGTACTTTGCCAATAGATAAGTGAACAAGCAAGAAACAGCAAGCCCCAACAGCCCACAATAAGAATGTAGGACTATCATCTTTTTGTCTGAGAGAAGAACCATATGATTATAAAATGATGATAAATGACATCAATAGTAACTCTTTGAAGCTTGGCAGATAATTGATTGTGTATCAGCGTGTGTGACGCTGGACAAAAGATTGCCTGGAACACTTCTCCACACTGATGTCAAACGCTTTTAACTGGAGAGCTCACTACATGAGAGATTTTTCTAATGAGCAGCCCAGAGAGATAAATGAAAAGTAATGAATTAAGAAATATAGAAAAACTGAAGTTTTTCTTTTTGTTGGTAAAATTAGACCAGCATTATGAAGTGCAGTACCCAAAACACAAATTAACCCAACAGAAAGGAAGAACAAGCAGAAAAACCAGACTGAACACAACTAACACACCAACACACAGAGCTCTATGATAGTTAAACAGATCCAAAATGGCTGCCAGTCTGATCAGCTGACTAATACAAGATGGCCGCCTGCCTTACAGACCCTTGGGTACTACCTCGAGTCTAAGCGAGTACTGTCGTCTTCGGTTTCATGTGTGGTTTTTAGATCGCTCTCAATTTTCCTCAGTAGCGGCGAGGCAATACTCGTAGCTATGTGAAGCTTCTCATCAGCCTTAATGCCATATTCCTGTAACGACAACCAACCGTGAATCTTCTTCAACACTGACTGTGAACGAGTGAGCGCAATACTCAGCTTTTCTGGTGTTGTGATACCATACTCCTAAAAAAGAGCAGTGCTTGTCATATCATCTAAATATTACAAGCCATCTTTCCATTCAGCTCTCCCAGTTAGATACAACCAAAGACATCATATCCATCCACTGACAAAACACCTACAAACACACAACATTATGAATAAAAAAATCACACATAAACAAGTTTGAAACAAACAGTCAAATCTCCATACCTGATAACTGAATCTTCTCACTCAAATGGATTAAACCAATTTTACAACAGCTTCATATACTGGTCATTTGTATTTCATACATTTTATTCCATCATTCTACCTTATTTTTCGTTTTACACTGGAAAGCAGAGAATCAGATTCCCTCATCATCAACCTAACAAACTCTAGCTGAGATTACAATGAGCTACACTGAATAAACAGTGCCATCAATTTTCACTTTATCAGATCACTAACATCACCTTCCTCTGACTCACTAACAGTTCCAGATATCAGACACTAATTAAAAACTAAAAGAAATTGATTACTGCCTCTTGACCAGAGAATGGCATCAATACATTCAACTACTTTCTTTTCTGCCTGACCAATGGAATCAAAAGTGTGGTATAAATTCATTGATTACAGACCGACACCAATGTATTCAGCTGATTTAGTCACATCCCATTTTTCCAACTCACCAGGGGGATAACAATGTCAGCCATAGCCTTCGCCAGGCTGTACAACTCCTTGCAGTGGTCAAACTTGAGACAATCCTGATTATGCAGCAGGTCGTACTTTATGCAGTCATATATGTCAGGTACTTTGCAGATGTCAAACTGTCCGTTTTTCATCTGGAAGTCTCGCTCCAGCTTGCTCCATCGACGCAACATCAACTCTAAGTTTTCACTGTGATAGAGTTTAGGCTCTGCAATGAACGACACACTCAAGTCAAAGTTCCCTCCTATCTGAGTTAGGGGCAAAAAAAACGAGCCCAGTTGGTCCAAATATGGCAACATACCACACTCTTTACAAATATCAACTTTGTCAGAAATGTAGCACTAGGATTGCCACAATGAGGCAAACCTCATAATTCTGCCATGTTGCATGGAATCTAGAGATAAGTATGTTAAGGCTCATCCTACATCCTTTAATGGATTAGCGCAATGAGCAAGGGAGTTATTACCTAACAGTGAAGCTAAGATGAACTAATAGACATTTATACTGTCTAACTGTTCATTCATGGACCTATATCTTCTCTGTAAGGACTGTTCTCCCAAACCTTCAGATGTTTATTCTCTCATCACTTACAATTAATATTATCTCATGAATCTTTGCTGCCCATTCACACAGACATTTACCTGGTGGCCATCCCCTTACAAACCCTAATAGTTCCTGTGAGGATCACTCTGTCCCCCAATGAACCCTTGCTAACACTCATGCTATCTTAGCCAACCCTCAAAGACTCTTAATGCCTCGGCATATACCCTCACTGTCCCCTCATAAATCCTTGTCATTCTTTCACAGACAACAACTTCTCAAGGGCCCATGCTGCCCTCCACTGAACTTCACAAATATCTCTACCATCTTCTTATAGACCCATAGACGTCCTCCTAGACCCTTTGCTCTTCTCCTGGACCTTACAGTCCCTCCTAACAGACTTTTACCGTTTCATTACAGACTCTTACCTACACCACCAGCAGCCTCTTTCTGTAACTCCTTGATTCGCTCTAACAAACTGCGCATGTGCTGGTGTATCTTGACACACACTTGGCATGGATTTTGAACGAAGCGCGCAGCATTCAACACTGATGTGTTGCCTTCTGGAGCCAGCTGGGTGAATAAAACAGTAAGTAACTTACCAACCACATCACAAACACCTTATTAAGAGCTTAATTATCTTGACTATGATGTCCAAGTACATTATCAATGTTTACTTTTTGTCATGTTTCTAATACATCTTCTTCTCTTCAACAAAATGACCGAGATTGAGTTGAATCCTTTTTCTTAAAATTTTATTTCAGATATATTTAATTAGTGGGAGGCTTGATCAGTGACACAAATGTTCTTCTCCAGGACAGTAAGACGCAGAACGTCATAACTAACCTTGTGCCATTACAATTGATAAACAATATAGACTACACAGCTTTGTATTGTAAAGAAGACCATGTCAATGCGTATTGTCTTGAGGTGTGGTCATACTCCAGTGTGTCAACAGAGGCTGTCGTAGGATATCTTGTGAAGTCTTTTCTAGGAACAGGTAACACATGTTAAGATGTCCTACTACACTGCCATCTGTAGGGTATTTTGTAGTGAACTCAAAGGTTCCAGCTGCTGTGCATAGACAAAATGGCAACTCAAAATAATGGATTTCAATTATAATGATTTTATAATAGGGCTGTCTTACATTTTAGCACCAGTAATGAGTTTTGACATCTATTTAACACTTGTCTAGTCCCTTCTGCATGACACCATTGTAAAATACTATCAGAAGTGCCAGACAGTTGATTTAAGTAAACAGACCTGTTGCAAGTCTTCGTCACTAAAATCACAGTTCTGGTTGAGTATTGAGTGCAGTTTGAACTTCACTCTGGAAGGCAACAAATCCTTTGTCAAAGTCAACATTGTCAGTTCTCACTGATTATCTTAGACACACGTCATGGTTAATAACAGTTTGTTTGGCCACCATTAACAGAATGCAAGCAATAGTAGCGAAATGATGATGGTGTTGTAAAAGGAATATTTCATCAATCACATTATTTTGCAAACCCAAAGACCAATCCATTAACTAACACAGTGACTGAAAAACATAATAACATAACTCCAGTATGACAGAAGCGTCGATGTAAAATGTGAAATTAATTTGAACCATTCATATCGGCTTTGGGAGTTAATTATGGACATCAAAGTAAACGGTAGGTGTCCCAGTCATCGATGAGACCGAACTTGATTATTCATACTGCGCTGAAGCGTCGACACTCTGCTGTTAAATCTACTTGTTCACTGCAAAGTTAACTACCATTGTTAACTTCGATCCAGGACCAAAGTTAACATTCATACTCATCGCAACTCCCAAAACATCAAAAAGTCAATTAAAGGGCCTTTAGACATCAGTGATGTACCAAGCACTCAATAACGCGCAACTAAACTGCTACAAAAGTGGTCAGGTGAGTACTCACATTGACTGGTACTTGGCTGCCTCCGCATCATTGTCAAGAAGACCGTTTGTATTGGCACTTTTCACCATCTGCACAAGTATTGGTGTCAGCTCACCCTCTAAGGCCAGTAATCCCTAACAACAAAGACGCTTACAAAACACAAATACCACAATTACTATGAACGTAAAATTGCTATTATCACATGGCTTGAAACACTGTCCATATCAAAATATGACCAGAAACTCGAACTATTAAGTATAGGAGATTCTCTGGAAGCAAATGGTGACTCACTAGACAACTTGGTGTGAGAGACATAAATGCACTTTAAGCTTACTTAATTACAAAAATACCATTAACAAAGATACGTGAGTGAGATGTTTTAGGCAATTTGTACAGAAAAGCTGGAGGGCCATAAAAGTTATGTCACATGATGGTTACCATGACTACTTTTCAAAAGTTATTTATTGGCTAAGAGCGACTGTAAGACACCCAAACAATGTCAACAAAAAGGCAAAGTCATTGAAAATAGATTCATAGTCACTCTGAGTTCCAGTCGTAATACAAATTTAAGTTTCAGTACAGCCAGATACAGTTCTCTAAATGATTCATCAAATTCTATCGGCCCACCTTTGCAAATGCAGCTGCTGTCATTTGAACTCGCCCTTCATCAGACGCATATATCTTAAGGTCATGTCGGTAGGTGCTGTGTAACCGTAGCAACCCAAGACCAGGGGTGTGGCCATAGTCACCTGGAAGAACAAAAATGAATGTTGATAAATGTTACCGTGGTCACGACTTACATGAAACTTTTACTGAACGTTTACATACTACGTTAACTGAAACAAAATAACGGATTGTCACTCTAAAATGACAACAACGTAGTCTACTTAAAACTACACAAGTAAGTTCTAACATTTGAACATTTTCTTAAAATCTAATTATCAAAGAAATTTGACAAATTTAATGTTGCAAAAGCCAAAAAAGCAGGGAAATTTTCGTAAAATCGAATGAAGAGGATTTAAAATTGTTACAACTTTAGGAAGAGAAAATCATTCGACCAGAGCAAATTATAAGTAGCGAAAATGTTCAGACTTAAATTAAACTGTAACAAGATAAGGAAGAGAAAATCTATAAACCAAAGCAAATTATGGTAGTGAAAATGTTACTCAAAAACTTTCAGCAAAAAGCAATTATTGCTTTTATTGGTTAAATTACCATGCCTAAACTAATTTATGGAGAACACACATAATCACTAAAAGGGGCGTTAACAGAAGTTTGAAAAAAGTTAAACAATAATAAACCAAAGGACAGCTGCATCTATACAAGGAAAGCACACCAAAGCAGCAAGCAAATCAAAAGAACATGCTTGACCGTAATTATGTTAATAAATGTTCTCGTTTCGAAATAACCATTATGTTCTAATACTCAATTATCACTGTGTTCTGTTACTCAACCGTTCTTCTTAGAAAATTTTTGCACTTCTTTTTGTAGAGAAATTGAAAACATTTAAATATTCTTTTCAATCAGCTTGAACACTTGTTTGATTATGTTTTTTTCTCATGTTGTGTGCATGAGATCCCTGCAAGTCTGAGAAAAGAACGAAGCTTTTTCCAGTCCTCAGATATACAACACATTAGAAACTGCTGACAACTGGGAGGCAAATATTACACATTTGTGTACTGTGTTAAAACACTCAGCAGTTAAATGAAAAGAAATGGAAAAAGGAACAAATTACAGAATGTAGATCACAAGAACAGAGTTAAACACTGCAGATCATATCAACAAGAGCAACACAGAGCCTTGAAATGCGACCACAAATGGACCGCAAACAGGGTGCTTCTAAGGTTGTTTATTTGTATCATAAAAATGGACACCGGATGGCGCAAAAACGTCCAATTTATCTGAAAACAGGAACATGCCATTGTTTCTTTAATAGAAAGCTATACACCAAATTTCATGAAAATCTGTCAAGAGACTTCAGAGAAACAAAAGGAAACAGAAAAAAATGAAATTGCAACTAGGGGACACAGCTTTCATTGGATCCGTCTAAACGTCATCGTCGTCTTTTTTTAGCCTCATAAAAATACACTTACTAATAAAATTTAATAAAGATCCTGTAATGGGTCGAGGAGATACAGCTATAGGTGCAAAAGTATCACTAGGAGGCACCACAACTGAGAACGCCAATTTTTAAAATTATCCTTAGAATGGCTTGGTTGAAAAGAGGGTGGACTCAAAAACAGTAAAAATAGCCACTAGGAGGTGCAAAATATCTCGATTCCATCTGAAAACAGAAGGATAGTGTCATCACACTAATAGATGCCTATATTTCAAATTTTATGAAAATCTGTTCAGGACCTTTGAAGATACAGAGATAAATGTAAAAAACTAAAATTGCCACTAGGAGGCACACCAGTAGTCAGATCCATCCAAAAGTCATAGTCGTCTGTTGTCAACATAATACACTTGCTAAATATAGTAAAAATCCTGCAAACGGTTTAGGAGATATAGCCATGGGCACAAAAAAACAAAACTGCCACTAGGAGGTGCCACAGTAGTTGAAGTCGTCGGAAAATCCTCAAGAGTCGTCCTCTTTATAGTAAGAACATACATGTCAATTTTCACAATCATCCTTAGTGCGGTTTGGTTGATAAGAGGGATGGATGCTAAAAAACAGGCTCGAAACAGTAAAAATGGCCACTAGGTGGCACAAACTACGTCGAATCCATCTGAACACCAGAGAGTAGCGTCATCTCACTAACGGATGCCTACATGCCAAATTTTATGAAAACACGTTGAGGACCTTTGAAGATACGGGCTGAGGTAAACGTAAAAAACTAAAATTGCCACTAGGGGGCACACCAGTAGTCGGATCCATCCAAAAGTTCGCTCATGCCGTCCCATCCATGAAAAAATACAAGTGCAAAATTTCATGAGCATATATCAAAGGGTTTTGGAGACAGAGCAGTGTACGTCAGACAGACGCCAGACGGACACCGGACGGATGCCGGACGGACATTGGACGGACGGAGATGACGGCATAATGTGTCCACATGTAAATATGTGGGCCCATAAAAATTAAATCACTGCCAAACAGCATACTAAACGACTTTCAAGCACTGACAAAAGAAAAAAGAAAATTAAGCAAGCAATGAAGAGGCAGCTAACAGACCGCATCAGATGGTACATAAAGTAGAGGCAGCAAGTAGACCGCATCAGATGGTTCACATGGTTTTGACACAACAGGAACACCAAGCTATACTTTGCAGACGACACATTCTGGGGAACTATAACATTTAGCACATCACTAAGTTGTTTGTCGAGATGACTGAGTGACTGTTTTGTTTGAACTGATTTACATCCATTAACATTTTAGCCACATGGAAGAAATCAGACATATCTGCAACACAATGCATTACATTAAAGTCATCTTTACTCACAATTTAAAGGTCAATACTCGAGGACGCGTTGTTTCAAAAGAGCCAAAATGTGCTAAAGTGACCATTATGTGGCTGTTAAACCAGACAATCAAACTACTTGAAGAATATTAATGTTGACAAGGGATTTTCCCCAGAAACACAAAATACCTGACTGTTTATGAGGGTCTTTGCTTGCATGGCAAATGGCAGTGGGTGCTTAATACGAAAATGTATCTTTGATTTTTAAAACCACGTAAATCTCAGTTTGCAATACCACAAAGCAGGCGACTCACATGACAGCAATACCCCTTTTCAAGGAATACAAAATGTTCATTCAAACACAGGAGAGATTGAAACTGTACTCAATTAAACCATAGATTATTTTGAATGGAATGTCAGCTTGGGTCTATACCATCACAATGATTGGTCTGATGATCTCAATGGTCATACTAATTTGTGCAGCAAAACATGCACAACCTGGCTTTGTCTTTCACTTTCGGCTAATTATCCACCTAAGAGTTATTAATTGTACATTTATAACAATTTGGCAGGAAACCGTGGCTTGATTTATTAAGCATATTTCGAATGGTGACTAGCAATGTTCTTGCCGTAATCACTACAGCACTAACCAGAGATGAGGTCAAGAACAAACAGCCTTAAGTTAATATTTTCATGATACCATTGACATTTTCAATAAATTGTAAGAATTAGACAAAGTTCCTTCTTGTTAAAAATCTGCAAAAATTTTATTGCAAAAATTTCTCAGTTGACTTTCTTGCCTCTGTCTTATCTTTCAAATCTATCATTAAGTTACAATTTTGTTCTCTGTTGTCCTCGTTCAAGTTAAGCAGTAGCCAGTTAACAGTTCATCGTCAACTTCAATCTGTTTCAGTCCCCCTTTCCAGCAAATCACACAACATTTCATCCCATATATATACTGCCATTGCTACTCCATACAAGAAAACACCGTGATAAACAGTTTTTTACAGAAGGATAATTAGAAATGCTAACATTAGACAGGACAGTAGTCAGAATAGCTACACTGACAGAAGCGAGACATCTAGCAGCTCCTAAGAAGCAAGACAGACCGTGCCCGCCGGGATACATGCATCTAAACGCTTTGCCCAGCTCCTCTGCCTGTTTCTTGCCCGCGGGGGTCAGCTCCCCACCCCACTTGAGAATCAGCACCAACGATGGGTCTTTTGGCCCCTCTGTAACAACAAGAATACAAGAATACAATGACAACAACACCAGCCCTACTTTCATTACAAGAAGCACTTGAAATATTTATTATGGAGAAGCCAAGGATCACGCAGGATTTTACACTATTTACATAAAGGAAGAAACAGCACACACTTTATATTGTTGATGTATATGATGTAGGAGCATCATTCCACTTGCCATATACATTACACACAAGGACAAAACTCATGCAAACGTAATGGAGACATTGTCTCTGAACTCTATTTTGAGATAAAAAGCAACCCTATGGTAAACAACTGGTTGTTTCAAACCAAACATTGCAACTTAGGATTCATTTCACAGTCAGAAGTTGGCAATTTACACTTGACCAAATTATCTTCATTTGGGCCTTTAAAACTGAAACTGAAACAAGAATCAATGGTCAAATATCATGAAGATGCATCCAAGAACTTAATAGACATTCACTCAGATGCACCCACAATTAGCCACTAGAGGGCACAATAGTAGTCAGATCCATCCAAATGTTGACAATCCTGCTTTTCTCAATAGGAACACAATTACGTCTTATTTCTTGAAGATTCATCAATTTGTTAGACATTGATGCAGCCACAGCAAAAACACAAACTGCCACAAGTGAACACCAGACATCACATCTTTCTAAAACTTAACACCAGCCATGTTCTTCTCAACATGAACACAAGTCTAACTTCATGAAGATCCATCAAGGAACATTGAGGCAGGTCCAAAACAAAACTGTCACTAATGGAAGCCATAGTAGTCAAATCTGTGCCAAAATCAACAGCAGCCATGTTCTTCTCAATGCGATTACACACAATGACAAATGACAAAAGAACCTGGAGGGTATTGTAACAAATGAAAAGAAAACTACAATTGCCAGTAGGAGACATTGAAATAAATTTGTCCAAAATTAATTTTGGCCATGCTCTCCTCAACAGAAAAACATCGGAAATTTAACTAATGATTTTTTAAGCGGTTTGTCGATAGGGACGCAGATGCCAAAAACAATGAAACTGATCAGGTGAAGTGGCTTCCTCCGTAGAGACATTTCATTAAGATCTACAGAGCTTGGCCGAAATTGAGGCAAAAAGAAAATCTAAATTGCCACCAAGGGATGCCATAGTAGTGGGTCGTGTCCCAATACAAACTTCAGCTATAATCATCTATGAAACATATTTCATGAAGACCTATCAATGAAGGAACTTTGTAGGCATCAAGGCAAAAAAAACTATAACAGAATTGCCATTAAGGGATGTTTCATTACCCAAACCCATCTGAAATCAATACCAGCTGTGCTCGCCTCAGAAGAAAAATAACTACCAATTTTTATAATGACACTTTGAGAGGATTGGCAAATAGAAAGGGAAACATGAAAAATTGAAACTATGAAATGCAGAATAAGTCAAATTCATCAGAAATTGAGATGGTGTTGTCACCTCAACAGAAACTTAAATTTCAGAAGTGGCACATGCCAGTTGGATACACAACAGTGGACGCATTTCGCGGGGCATATGATGGCAAGATGCACCCACATTCTGTGGAGGCATACAATAAAAACACGACAAATTACCCAAGGCATTAAAGGATGAGCATTGTATAAACACAAAGTCATTCAAGGATGTGCATAGTATGAACACACACAGTCATTCAAATATTAAGAAAGAGGAAATTACACAAGGGGACTTACCATCATCACTCGACTTGGGTGGAGCACCTTCTGGTTGATATTTCAATTGAACTTTTCTATTGATGCCGGAGAAGTGACCATACCTAGTAAATACAAAAGAGGCTTGTAAAGTACAACTCAGTGCCGGGTCCTTATAATGAAATAGTGTGAGAACAGAAAATCCCCAAGACACCCAATTACGCAATGTCATAAAATAGTAAGTCCATCTTGTGTAGTTACATTGTTTTAAAAAAACCTAATGCTCAGAAAAAACAGAGAAATTAGCGCTGAGACTCTAGGCCCAATAAAGCATTGATGAACAAATAATTCACAATATCACAAAACAATATAAGTAAGATTGGATGAAAAAGCAGTCTGAAACACAATATGGATAACCAGTATTACTGCCTATGTGCACATCTAGTTTTGAAATAAATTCGCTCAGATGTCTCATACAAGGGTTCGAGTCTCAGTTTCACATATAGGTGCAGACGAGTGTCCATCGTAGATACAGAAAATTATCTCTTAAAATGGGTGTTTTGTGTCTCTTATCCTTTCTTGCACTCTTTAATAAATCCTCTTTTGAAACAGGATTTAATTTCATGATTAAAAACGTAAAATTAAAATCATCGCAATTTGCTGACTACCTTGATTCGTACGCAATTAATGTTGCTCACTGGAATAGGCGGATACACCTACAGAAGTCTTCAAAGTACACTACACAGAATCAGTCACTTGGAAATCTGACACAATTATTTCATGGCACTTTAAACAACTTATTAGTCAGGCCTTAGAGTTTAAAGTCACGTAATCGCGCTTAGCCACTCTACCTGCCTATTTGTGAAATAAATGGACTTTGGCAAAGTACATACAGCAAAACAGTGTCAAGATTTTGCTGAGATTTCGACAGATTTTAAATCAGAATATTTACAGGTTCCTTTAATAAAGAAATGGATATTATTTAGATGTATATTTGTTCATCAAACACTCTTGAGATTTTGCTGATATTTAATAAATTAATTTAAACGGCTTCCATTAAAATAAGACAATTATTTGTACTTTTGTTCATTGCAACTTTGCAGCTTATTTTTTACCGTAGGCTCAGACACCATCTCCACACATAGTAACATGTAACTAAGTGTACACATATACAGTACTACTACGTGCACACATATACATAACTACGGATGTAAACAATGAGTTAGTAAACTTCACATTAAATTTGTTTACTTCTCATCCAAAAACAAGATTCACGTACATCTCCAGAACAAACTTTAGCTGCTCCAACTTATGTCTATTCTCAGCAATCGTCTCCATAGAGTCAGTGGAGTTGTGGTCCAACTCATGCAACAGATATCTCGCAATGTCTAGCACCTCCTGGAGCTGTTTGGGACGTTTGAGTTTCAAGTGGCCCGTCTTCATCCCTCCATGTTTTTGAAACAGGTCAAAGAATCTGACAAAAACAGATTGACATAATTAAAAATATTTTATGTGCAGAGAACATTCTTCAATTCTGGAATCAAACTGTTGCTGTTCCAATAAATGACAAAAAATGTTGTTAGACAACAGATGTGCAAAATGGAATAAACTTTAAGCTTTTTTAAAATATAATTGCACAAAAACATATGTATACAAAGTGAGTGCCTGCAAACCATAACTGCATGGGTACTATAGAATATTAGCTATTAAGGAAATCCCCTCTCAATGTGACTGTGTTTTATTGAGAAATTTGACAAAATGAAGTTTACCTTTTCTGTCATACTGTGTCCTACATTGAAGAAGTCCATAAATATAAGCAAAGCACGCTTGGAAACGTTTTAAACAAACATGCCACTAGACATTTCCTGGTGCATTTGAATATAAGTCAAAAAAAGTATCATGACAAAATTAATAAGCATTGACTACCAGGCATAATAAATAAATCCAACCTTGGAACACTGATCAAGAATAACTTTCAAATTGTGGATACAAGTTAAGCTTCAGTAGTCAAAAATCCTTACAGCAAACTAAAAATACCCAAAAATTATCCTTGTAATGTGTGCACAAAACATAAGCTAACAAGCTTTAATTTCTAATTAATATAATCATATTGTCATTATGGCACAATTTTAAGTAGCATCTTGCAACCAGAGCATAGATGGATTACAGGTATTTATCAACTTACAATTTATGGCAAACTTCCATCTTCATCTTCTGTTTTGGGGTCCGATCCCCGTGTCTGATGACAGCTATTACACACCGAAGTTCCATCCTGAAGTGGCAAAGAAAAGTGAATGACAAAACTAAGTAACTATAGCTAAAAATACAATAACTGTCTCAGAAACAGTATTAGAAATGAATTCCTATTTCAAGCTGCTTAATCAAAATACAGTTTGACAAAAATTAATTGAACATTTAACAGCATAGGTCAACTAACTGTTAATAAAAGTAAAATCATATTCTAGATCACTCAGTTGAAAATCACATGAACAAAAATAATTACATGCTTTGTGCAATTCTGAAAAGTAACTTACATAGTTCCTGAGGTAGTTGGCACAATAGGTATATCTTCTGGTTGAAGTGTTATAGAGTATGGAATGGACAGCTGAGGGGCCAGGGTGCGCATAATTAGGTTACTGAAACAGACAAAGATGGCAATTATATTTGCCTTGAGGAGGAATAAGGAGCACATAGCATTTGGTAACATGTCATGAATAAATGAACAAGACTGAAGATTAAGAGACTTTGAGAAAGATTGATGTGACACTTGGTCTAAATCAAGGTACATTTTTATTTCTAACCTTTCATTAAGCTAAGATAGATTAGGCATGATTTAAAGTGGCTAAAACTCACGTTCCATCACAAAACGCAACTTTTGATTTAGACCACTTACTGTAATTGGTCTTCAATTGTCCCTTAGTCTAAGTAGAGGTGATGTCAGATTTACAGACTGTTAATGCAAGTGACAAGGCTCTACAAGTTGGTTTGTCATGGCGTGTCATTTTGATACTCAGAGCATGGTCTCAAGGAATAACGAATTGTTCCTACTTTGCAAACTCAGAAATTACTTCTCATCTGAGAAAAAAATAAGTAGAGACCAATTTCATAAAGGTAAGTGATGTACATCAAAAGTTCACTTGTTGCACAGAACATGAGTAATAGCGGCTCTAAGGTTTTGATCAAACAACACTCTTGATATGATCAAACACTCCACACAAACCCAGACTAAGCTTGGCTTCATACCATGAACAATTTCCATAAAAATGACACGACTGTGAGATTTAATATAATTATAGTAAAAAGTATTTCATTTACAGCAAATAATGTTCCTACTAACTAGTCGTGCTCAGAACTTCGCTCAATACAACTGAAACTACAAGTCATAGTCCTGTGTCCACATGAGTAAGTCAACAGTGACATTACCCCAATATTTTGGCACAATCATCGTAGTATTTGTTTGAATTCTTCACAAAGCTGAATCCATTGACATCACAGACGTAAGCACCACCATTGGCACGTAGTAGATCAAACCCACACACAGTTTGCTGCAATGAACAACACTTTTTATTCCAAAGTTCAAATATTTATTCAATTCACACAATGTCTACGTGCTTTTCCATGCTGCAGGCCTAAACTAAAACTTCAGCAAAGACATGATATTGCCAACAATAAAATATAAAACAGGTACAAATCCTTTTGTTAGAAATCTTTATTGAATGAAATATGACACACTAATTACACAAGCTGGAGTGAAAAGGGAGATAATGCCAGCATGGATATTCACCCCCCCCCCTTAAGTTTTGTATCTTAGATACAGGAATTCTGATCGTTACTGATTGGACATTCAAGCCTTTTTCATTAGACCAGTCAATTGTGAAGCCAATAGGGATTATATAAAGGCACACTGATCTACCTGCTTAATACCCTCAGAGACAGCATGTTTTAGTTATTGATCAGACAGGATTGTTGTGGCGAAGGTCAGTTAGCACTTGGTACTTTAGACCTTCAAATGCAACACAAAGGAAAGTAAAAAGGAACAGAGCATTACCTTAACATTAACTAATTGTTAATTAGAAAATACCTCAGCAAAATGATACCAGAGGCAACATCTTTATCACAAATTTTGATGATGTATCCATTGCTTCAAAAAAATATTGTTTTGAGACATTCAAGAAACATCACATATAAGCGTGCATTTCAACTGCTTGAATTATTTGTCTAACTACTGACCTGACCCTAAATTGCATAAATACCTTGAATGCCAGAGATATGGTCCGAGCAATAAGTTTCTCCTTGGCTGACAGAATGATGGGATATCTGACCTCTTTTCCATTGTGGTCTCGTTCCACCTTGCCGTCAAGAGCTGGAGACTTCCTCGCCTCAGCATGAGCATAGTCAGCACCCACTGTATACACCTAGAATATGTACCATGTACACTGTATACACCCAGAACATGTACCATGTACACTGTATACACCCAGAACATGTACCTTTGTGTGCACTGCATACACTTTGAACCTGAGCCTTCATGTAAACTGTTATGTTTGTCTAATGGTAACACAGCCAGTGCACAAGCTGTCTCCAACAAAGACAAAACTTCAATATGAATATGGTCCGAAGTTTCTCCACAGTCAGAGCTAACTCTTGCTTTTGTTGTCACACAGTAGTACAGACCTCAGTTTCGCAACGAGCATTCTTTCTGTCACAATAATAGTATATGGTCCGACACCGCAATAGTCACAAAAGAGATACCACTGACTTTACTTGACTGACAACCAAAGGTCAACTTTCAAAAGAAAGACTTGTTCCATGATAGATAATAACTATTTTTGAAATTTTGCAAAAAGACAAAAACGCAATAAAGCATTTTGATGAGAAAACATCAGACAGAGTGGAAAACCGATGAGACGAGATAAGCCCATAAGTTTCATTGATAATGGGGTCAGCTACCAGGCTTTACCTTGATGTCAGTGCCATCTGTAGGCATAAATTCTTCATAAATATAAGAGCCCACTGTTCGTATCCTACTGGCTGGAGAGTACACGCTGCTTTTGTTACCAATCTGGAAATCATAATACAAAAAACAACAAATAAATTAAAATCAAACAAGAACCATTTGTCAGTAGACGACTTGAAAGTGAGTTCAGCAAGATGCTAAGAGGAGGCAGTGTGGCCTAATGGAGTGAGTGTCCACCTTCTGTTCTCAAGGTTGTGGGCCCCATTGCTTACTAAAATGGCCATGAAGGGGGTGCAGAACAAACCGGAGACGAGAGAAAATGAACAGATGCTGTCCCTTAATAAAATTTGGTAGATATCAAGATAGACGCAAAAGAATGAAATTGTCACCAGGGGGCATAGCAGTAGTTGAATTCGTCCAAAAACCCACATCAGCCATGCTCTCCTCATCAGAAGCACACCTGTCTTATTTTACGACAATCATTCAGCAAAGCTGGTAGACATTGAGGCAGGTACAAAATATCATAGTGCTGCTAGGGGCATAGCGGTACTCAGGCATGTCTGAAAAACATAGTCAGCCTTGGTTTAGTAAAAATCAATGAAACTTCACAATGGCTTTCTAACCATTTGAAAATAGAGGGAAGATACAAATTAAAGACGATGTCAAGAAAATAACAAATTGCTACAATGGAAACACAATACGACAGAGCCCTTTGAAAAATTATAGCAAGATATCACATACGTGACACAAACATATTTGCCAACTTTCAAAAAGATCCATTATGGCACATGGTGCAGTAGATGTAAAAGCAAATTAACTAAAAACTCTCACTAGGTGGCACAGCAATAATTCAATAAGTCCAAAGGTTGTCCTCATCCTACAAGTTAGGAGTCACCGTAGCAGACACAAGACACGAGACACCGGGCAGAGATGACGACATTATACACCCACATATGTAGAAGTGGGTACATAAAAGTGGGTAGACCTCCAAAATCTCAACTGGAATCTTCAACACGAGAGAAAAATGCTAATTACTCCAACCAGAAAAAAACAAAACCTAAAAATCAATTTTACAATTTGCTATACATGTGTAGTACTAACCTTCCTAAACAGTTTCTGACTGCCCCCTCCAGCTGAAGACGGGTAATATATGTACACGTTGTGGTCATCAGCATTTACCGGCTTCTCCACAAATGGTTTTTGTATGGTGACACCATCAATTTCTATTTGATCTTCCAACTCGGTTATTTTACACATCCCTAATGATACATAAGAAATGACATTATTCAGATCAATACAAGTAGAAGCTTGTTTTCAGGAAAAGTGAGCAATGAACTTGTTAGAACAATCTCTGCAAATGGGCTCTTTTAACCTGTTACCAAAATGTTCAGTGTTTTCAGATTCAATAGCTAGCTTACAACTGACTGGTCAATACAAATGACAATTCATACAGATCTGCACAACTAGAGAATGTTGAATGTTTCTAAGTACAGATCACGTAATTGGCTAAATTTAAGCAGCTTAAATTAAATTGAAAAAAGTATTTAAAACAGTATTTAAGGGGTGGTATTGTACATTTACTAATGATAAAGCCAAGTTAAAAAATCTTTATTTTATACCGATTTATTTCAGAAAGTTTTTGACTTAGTGAGACAGAGTTCTTAACTTCACTTAATTATCAAATGAAACATAAAGAAGATTATACTGACTGCTTCAAGGGTATATTCACCACTGACCACAGTCACTTTTTATCTTAAGTTGGCAATTTTAACTTGACCTCAGTGGTGCTGTACGTAGCTTTAAATGTTTTCCGTAACCAATAGGCATCGAGAAAGTAATGAGTACAATAATGCAGTACAGACCAGGGTTATTACTGTCCCGCTGTAGCACAGCATATACTGGCACGTCAATACCGTGGTCTTCTAGTAACTTGTGAACAGCAATCCTGTGGGGAACAAAAAAATAATGAAATGCACAAATGTGTAGTTGTACAAGTGTGGAGCATCTTCCAAGTTAAAACAATAATTAAAGCATCATTCTGACAAAGAAACTATGTGTTGATTCAGATCACTGACTTACTGCTATAAAACTTACTGCTATAAACTATGTGTTGATTCAGATCACTGACTTACTGCTATAAACTTACTGCTATAAACTGTGTTGATTCAGATCACTGACTTACTGCTATAAAACTTACTGCTATAAACTGTGTTGATTCAGATCACTGACTTACTGCTATAAAACTTACTGCTATAAACTGTGTTGATTCAGATCACTGACTTACTGCTATAAAACTTACTGCTATAAACTATGTGTTGATTCAGATCACTGACTTACTGCTATAAAATTTCTTTTTAAAGTGATCTCATCTTGCACTACGCTCAGTAGTTATTCTCCAAAAATGCAATTTATGTATTTTTACTGGAAACGTAAGGGGCACTTCATATCATATTATATTTTCAAGGCATAAGATGTATTTTTAAAAACAAGGAATTTCGACGATTGATATCTCTGCTGTTTGAAGCACATAGATGCCAAGAAAATGTAGTTCAAATGCAAATCTCCCACAGAACAGGTTTTTTGAAAATTCATGTTAAAAGTAAAAAATGACAACATTTGCAAAAATGATGGTCAATTGATAATAAGTAAGCCTTGTTTTAAAAGCACAATAAGTACGCCTCATTTTAAGGCACCAAGTAAGATGTTGCAGTCATGAAGGATTCAGAAAATGTATCACGTTGCAAATAAATACCTAAAATGCATTTGATGAAATGTGAAAGGTCTTCAATAAGGTTGACAAATATCTTAACCGAGTGGTCTAAGAAATTGTGCAACAAGATCATGTGAACAAAGCAGAGTGAGTTGGGAGGCATAACAGGTGAAATTTCACAATACGAAGACTCGTTCTATTATTCAGTCGGAATAACAAGACACCGACTTCAATACGTTTTGACACTACCACCTTTTCTAGGATATTATAAAGAGCCAGGGCCCTCGTTCATCCAAGGGGAAGGGTGCCTTGCAACAGGGGAATATTTTGGGGTGAGGGAAAAATTCTACCTCCCTATCACCATCAGTAGCACTCCTAACCCTGTTGTAAGCCCTCATAGGCTCTGCCATTGTGCTCTTTCAAATTGTCACCTTTGTGAGTTACAAGTGATTCGAACCTCGAGGGTAATTTTTCAATCACTTGAAGGGAATTTTTGAAAATCATGAGACGAATTTCGTGTGATTTTTCAATCTTTTTTAGAGGGGAATGGGCATTGAGAGCTGTGAGAGCATTATACACACCTGTCCTGTATAACATACTGCATATCCAAATCATTGACTAGAAATGGCTTTCTAAGTTTTGAGTACGCAACAGCCTTCTCCAGTGGAAAGCCAGCTGAGTAGAACGAGATCAGTGTGTCACAGATCGGCCATGACTCAACAGGCTCCTCTAGGATTACTCGCTCATCAAAAATACATATCTCCAGATACTCGAATCGGTGAAGCCGACGGAGGATCTCACCCATCGGTTTAGAGTGCGACTTCCTTGCCATGGCGCAGACGCCAACGACGATCTTACGTCCATCATTGTACTCGTCCTGAATGACAGAGAAGAAATATGAATTAGGAATACAGCAAACATAACACGTTTTTATTGCTTGATTACAATTTGGGAGATTTCATCTATGGCGCAATTGTCATTTTTCTGATGCATTGTAGGACGGTGTGACTCATAAACATCCGACAACATCACAGGGGACATGTAAAAAAAGTATGTCGGAAAACAACAGTTGTCAGTCAAGTAGCAGAACTACAATGTACTTTTTGATGTGAAAATGACAAAGAAACCATCATATTAACAGAAAGACTAAAAGTAAGCCTCAAAATCCACAAGTTATCCCAGATGTCAGCAAACGTTTACCAGCCACAAACCATGATTCCACAATGCATTTGGAAAATTTCAGTACTGCAGATAAAATCCCCAGAATTAGTGATGTAATGCACAATATAGTTGGAATTAACAAACAAAAGACACTGAACAATACAACTGCACTTAGGTTTCGCATAGTTCATTAATTCTATTCTTTATAACAACCACCCAGCCAATGTATTAACAAAACAAATTACACACAATGATTAATTTCATAGAAATTGCATTTAGTTAATGCAAGCTACTTTTGTATCTAGAATCATGATAAATTCTGTGCACTCAGGAGACATTCAACTATAATAATTTGTTCACAAACAATGTAACCCCCTATATTAGGCAGTAAAGCACAAATCACTTGACAAGGCAACAGGGCATCAGTTTTGAGCAAAAGCTTTGGCATATGAACAAGTTACCTTGCAAATTGTTTAGAAGATACAAGTTCTGTATTTGGTATTCTTCCATGATTGTTTTAAGTTCAAATTGTCCTGTAAACTAACCACACAATGACAAAAGAAAGCATTCTTCTAATTCCTACACATCAGGGGTAACTAGGTGTAGGTTCGAGACACAATGCAACAAAACGAAATGTAACTATGATCAACATAAACATCAACCACAAAATATACAGCACTGTATGCTACTTTCTCAAAAGCAACATTACGTACTTACTTTAATTTTCTATGCAGAGCAAAAAAGACAAAATTCTTAAACACACTACAAAATAAAATTAAGCAACACGTAAATGTCTATGATGCTTTGGTTCACACTTTTTTGAGTCGAGACAGTCCAATAACTCCCCATTAATTCTTGTTGTAATAGGTTGGTCCATAGATGGTCCATAGATGGTTCATAGATGACAAAATATGCCTGAGGGTCTTTTTACACTTTAGTATGAACTTGACAATTGACAGTTTTTTAATTACACGATTCAAAATGATCCTACATTCACTTCACAATTAACATTGGACAGATAGTCGTTTTTCAAATCAATCAAAATCCTGAAGAAATACATCTTTGCATGAGTAAGTTTAATGTCAATCAAAATAACACACCTGCATGACAATCAACTCCAAACTTCACACACATACATTTATATATATATTCAAATGTTCACTCAAAATCAACAAAACTGAAACCAATGTCAATTATTTGGAGGGGCAGAACTTAACTGGGGGCTTTGAGTACCCCTTGCAGCCCGATTTGGTGCGTACAGTGCAGCAGTAGTACCTCATAGTTGGAAGCTTCATCGCCCATGAAGAACAGGTTATAGTTGTCAGGGTAACTGCATGGTGACAGCATAGTTAGGTACACTCAGTTAGTAGACTGGTACTGACTAACACACACAACATCTAAGTGCACACAAGCGGGAAGCCTACAATAGAAGTGAACTACAACGTTCAATTACATATCACATGTGGCCATTGAAGATTTACAGACAAAAAGGGACTTTCATTCTGCAGTTTGTCCTTTTATGACCATTAACTGAATGCAAAACAAATGCAGGCATAGATTTTCCATGGTGTTATAACTGACAATGATTTCTGTTGCCAATGAATCAATGGAAAATTTGCAGGACATTCCTTTCAAGGAGTGCTTTCATATTATTGAAATTAATGATTGCTTTTGGAGTCCATTTCATGCCAAACTGGACATTTGACATTCGCTTGGCCTGACTGTATCTGGGTGAGGTACGCTACTGTGGTGCTGGTATCATCAGCATCTGGTCAAAATTTGTGAGTAAAAGATGACTGGTTATATTTGCAAAGGTAAAGTGAAGGGAAATATATTTAACAGGAAAGCCGGTAAGAGTTTATCCTCATAAGCATATTTTTGCTTCTATTTTTTGAAACTTGAAGCAAAAACAAGATGTTAAAAGGTTTAAACATGTTTCAAGCAAGCAATAATTATCAGCATTCATATTGCTCCTTGTGTCAAAGTCTGTAAGCAAAATCGTCAAAATCAGGGGCATTTTGCCTTGCAAGCTTGTGGTAAATATATTGACAAATACTGGTAAGACCTTTTATCACTACCCAAACACTGAATTTGACCTCCCAAACCAAAAAATTCTTCTAATTTCCTTTTCGCAATATGGGGTAGCTATGCAGAAAAATCTACAGAGATACTTCTGGGAAATTGCATAGAGTGCTTAATTAATTCAATTGCTCTTTGTTGTGCTTGGTTTCCAGCCAAGGATTGCAGGTTCGATTCCCAGGACCAAGACAATATTGTTTTAAGTGCGATTTTATATCAGTTTACTTAACTTACAAATGGATAACAGCCATTGCCAATTCATCACGGAAGGTTTCTCATCTGGTAATTCCATACTTGATCTTGAACCGACTCACGTGACCTGTCTGCAATAGTTGCGACACGTCGGCTTTTTGGGAAGATTTTTATGTTTTGATTGCAACTGCCTGCTATAAATGTGATCATGGTTTGTTGAATCCCTGTTTTGTGTGAATTTATTGCTACTTGTGTTAATTCCCAGTCCCAAGTGCCATAAATTAGTAAAGTGTATTGGGGACAATCACAAGCTCAGGACGCCGGTGACTGACCTAGCCAAGCACCTGAATTAGGGCTCAACGCAATGAGAATCATCAGGTCACCTTTTGCGACCTAGCCAAATCCCAGGTCGTATTTTCAAAATCCAGCTCACATTCATAAATTCCAGGTCGTAAAATTTAACCGCCATTTTTACGCCCTCAAAAATTGACTTTTAGGTCATCGAGGAAATGCTTAGAATATGCTCTTACCTGCAGCATCAAATACCCACAAATTTCAGTTCACATTCAGTGAAAGACTCTGGAGCGCAAGGCTAGCTGCCGACATGAAAGTTGAATCAGAGATCTCTAACCAACATGTGGATTTGATTAGCTAAGAGTGCGACGTGAAAAAGGACAAAATACTCGCTGAAAAGGTATCCACGACTATTCCAGGATTGACCTGCTCTATGACTGTAATCAAAGTTATTGAAGACCCAAGGGCAAACTCACTCCATTTGTTCGCAGACGAAATTGCAACTAAACTCGACATTTGAAAAACATCATGTCGATTAAAATCCGTGAAATGTTGCCCTACTCGCCGAATGACGTATTAATGCGCGGAAATAATTCAGTTCAAATTTCACAACAAAATGATGTGGGACTGGTGGGTGGTTTAATTGTAGTTCGTTAGTCGACCCCTGCTGAGATACTGCAAAGTTCGATGGTGCTTCGCAAGATAATTACCTGTAGCTTAATTCGTTGACTCAGCAGTGACATCTCTGTTTAGAAATCGTAGAAATCATGACGAAAAGAGACCCAGAATTATGAAACGCAAACCAAACATCCTCAGCTTCTGCCAGCCCCTAAAACGAAACAAATGAAGTCATTCTACTGATATTTTTTCTGATAAAAATGAGTTCTATCAAGATATTGTAGGAAATTGTCAATATAAAATTACGATATCTGGAAATAAAATCCGCCAAAAATTATTTTTTCTTATTTTTCCATTGCATTATTCCGGATATTTCAAATTTCTATTTTCGTCATGCCAAAATATTAACGTTACGTTGATATAATCGAGCTACCCCATTTAGTGTGGTTTTTATTTGGAGAGCGAATATTGATCAGTTGATTGCCGATTGTTGGTGTTCCATATTCCGACTTGCAACATCAGTTTGGTAAAATGGGTGAGTATTTGAGAAGATTTTAATCCGCTACTTCATGTTTGTATCCTGGAAAACTGCCAAAATATGCAAAGGTAGAACCTTTTTGACTTCTGCATAGCTATAGAGTCTTGGACTTGCAAAAAAGACAGTGTCACTCTACGGTGACGGTGTACCACCGTCTCTACTCTACTAGCTGCTGGCTCAGTAGAGACGGTGTAGCTCCTATATGAGGAGCTTCATACGCCGGAAGTTTTTCGGCCTCAAACTGACTAAAACATCTAAGTCACGCTGTTATAAATACCTTTTGTGCATAGAGGGACCCGTTGATGGCTTTAATTCCTTCCAACTCGAACTAATACTCATTAGCACAGACTTGAAAAAAAGTGGTGGGGCTAAAGCCCCCCAGCCCCCCTGTGGTGCATCGCATATAGACCATGGGTGGCACAGCACTGAAAAAAGTGGGGGCTATAACCAGCCAGCCCCCTAGTATGCGCCGCCCATGATACTCCCATTATCAAACCTTTTCTTCAAGCACTCCCTCGTTCAGTTCCCAAAATCGGTAACTGAGTAACTGGCCATTTTTACACTGCGCACGCCAGATGATATGACTTCATACCAGCTGACAAATAGCCTTGCTTGGTACGACTGCAGATCTGCAAGACTATGATTTATAAAAAATCGGCTTTGCATCAGTGTGAGTGAAAAACTGGCTAAATAAGCTCAGACAGGAGATTGATGTCATTAAAAACTTGCTTTTCATTGAGTACGGACTTAAATATCGCATGTTTTACAAAATTGCTAATAGTGAAATACAAAGTCCCTGATTTGAGAGTAAGTTGTAGTAACTGGTTCTCAAGTCAATTTTAAATCAAGTACTCACCTAATCTGACTTTTATCATAAAATCTTGCCTGAGAAATAAATAACGTCAATTTCCGTTCTGCCGTAATGACATTACATTACTTGCATTCAATGTCTGGCATTGTCTTGTTTTATACCATTGCCTCTCTATGTTTTCATTGCGAAAGAAGGTGCGTTCCAAAATGGAAGATCGCATAAAACGGTTATAAGAATTGCAACTAAAATCTTTTTCTACTATGAAAACATATCTCAATGAACTGGCAATCCTCCACCTTTCATTTTTTCATTTATCTTTAACCTTAGTCAAACCCTGGCCACGCATATGCCTGTGTCAGATCAAGAAGGTAGAGAGATAACTACAGTGTGCACATGCTTTGATTGTCTTTACTGATTAATCAAAATAAAAACAGTGTTGTCATCAGATTATATTTCATGGATAAATTTTGATGCAAACACAGCTATGTTCTAGCAGCAAATATATTAAAGCACACGAGCTGCAATTTGGCGACAATGTGCCTGCAGCCATTACGTGGTTAGTCTGTTTACCGCAATATGGCATATGCGGAAACATGGTGTCCGGTATTTAGGTTCTCCGATGGTTTACTTGTTGTGTTTTTAAAGACCAGTCAAAACATAAATATTGCTTGCAGTGACGAGATTTAGTTACAGAACAGTTCTGTAAAGGTAAGCCTTTATTTCAGTAAAGAATGTACAACAACCCGTGATATTTCCAACTAAATATAATGGAAAATTTGATCGGTTAATTTAACGAAGATCAGTTTGTAGGTTGTTGCACAAAAAATTTACATAATTTATTCAAATAATGGCCGCCATTGTTGCTTACGTAACTTCATACGGGCACTACTTGTAGATCATTTGATGTTTGCGTCCATGTTTATGTGGACAGTGAAATCCATTTTCAGGTCATTACACCCTAAATTTGGTTAATTTATGCAATTGCAGTTAGACATTATTTGTTTCGAATGCTCCTCCTACGAAGCAAGATTCCAAAGGTCCTTTCTCATATAGTTAACTCTGGTACTATCAAAGTTTCAATGTTAACTGTGGATAAATGCGAAGTTAAGCGTTAGTATTCCCATCAGCTTCAGAGTTAGTCAGAAAACTAGCTCAGCAAAGTTATTACAAGGCACCACTAATAGAATCTTCAGGATACATGCACGGTGTTCTTGTTGTTGTCATAAAAATGGCAAGGCCCTATCCCTTTCCTCATATGGAAATCAGAACGCCAACTTCGCAAGTCAGATGATGGTGTCCATATTGTGACCATGACGATGTACCAAAACAATGAGCTATTAAAAAATTGACAGCTGATCTAAACAAAGGCGGTATGGCAGTAACTCATTTTGCATACACCTTGCATTCAGTGATTTTTTTAATGTAAGGAACCCAACATGGATAAATTGAAACAGAATGTGTATACTCATATGGCTGCCAATTAAATATTAAAACAAAATATTAGCAAATACTAACCAGTCACTGCCTGCTTTTGGAAAACACAGACATTGACCCCTGCTGGTAGCTCTGATGGCAACAAAGTTAAGTTTTCCCATTGCAGCAAAGTGGTGACGCTTCGCTGTTAAATCTACCTCAGTCTACTCCGAAGTTAACTTGCACTATTAACTTGGTTTCAAGACAGAAGTTAAGTGTTCCCAGACCTTAAAGTGCTTAAAATCATCTTGTACGTTGTTTTGACAAGTGACTACATTGTCATCATCATTAACACTTTATAGCACTGCATATCACAATGCTTATCATGAATTCAATATCTCAGAAACAAGAAAATAGAAGAAAGGCAACTTCAGTTTAGTTGCTTAGCTCTCCACGGACATACCCATCACCAGTGTGTCATGTCCATCAACACACAAGTTTCTGATACAAACTTGTGCCATATCTGCACTTCTCCGATGTTCCTCGAGAAAGTGAAAAGAGTCACAGCATGGTTAAATACTAAGTTGTCACAACCACCACAAATGCAGTGCCTTGCCCTTCCTTAAACCATAAACCATGGGAAAACGAGCTGCAATATCTGACGACTGTTTGGTTTTCCTGCTTTTACCACTATGTTTTGACCAATAAATGCTCATAACTCGAGATTAGCTAATTAGCATATTGTTAGATAATGACAGCTGATCAACTGCTGTTGTTGTTGTGTAATGTTTTTGATGTGAAATTTGTGATTCTGAGCACTTCAAACAGAATACAGTCAGAGTATCCACTTGATTCAAACAAGTGCTATCACAGAGTATCCATAAGTCATGTAAACCATGCAATGCTGACTTTTCCACAAAAGCTAATGTTCAACTGATTACTTAGTGTCAGGTTACTAATGAAAACAGTGTTTATGCGCCTCTGAATTTCAGATAAAGCCCCCTAAACTTCAGTTCTGGACCAACTAGCCCTAAACTTCATGCATGCACCAAAAATGCTCTATACAGGATGACCAAATTCCAACTCTGGCACTAGAATACAGTCGTGCCTATAGATTCTATTACGGCCATGAAATGTAGTCCTTGGAAATGATATTTTATAGTCATTACATATGGAATATCTTGCATGCGCATGTGAAGTTGGTGTGGATCTGGGAATTTGTGTCATGGGTTTGATGTCTGTTTCGGTTCTGGAGTTTAGGGGATTATAGCTGGATGTTAGCATGGCTTATTGGTTGACATTACTACTCATAGTTGATCTTCACGCTTAGTATCTTGCTAGTATCTTACGCAAGTTTTAGTTTTCTGACAAAACGAGACTTCTTGTAATTATCATTCATAGTTCTGCACTGTCTTCAATACGTTCTAGTCTTCATAGTCTGTCATAAAGCATATGGTCGTAAGCCGTATACACTGGTTCTGTGCATGAACACTGACTGCAGTAATACTAGATGATGCTGTCAAAGCAATTAATGAGGATTGGTCTGCTCAAGTGTTCTGATGCAATTAAGCGTTGTCAGTTGTATTGTGCTGAAGATTGTCTCAAGGTCTTAGGCTATTAAAGGAGCCTGTCACATGAAAATAGTTCTGAGCAGGATCTCAAAAACGGGATAAAAATAGTGTTGCAGCGGAGCAAAGTAAAAACGTGATAGATAGTGTTGTAATTCAAAGAATGTTTTTGTCAAAGATGCCCATTTCCAAATTCCAACCCGTCCAGTTTTATTTAGACATTAAGATGCGGTAAGGCATTCTGAGACTGAGGTTTGTGTGACCACACCCTAACAAGGTGATTTTGATTACAGAATTTAGTTTTGAATACTTCACAGTTGATCTATTTAAGGGATTCTTAAATGTGAATGTGCATCTTATTGAAATTTTGTCCAGTCATTAAAATCTTATGAGTTTTAAACCTGGAGAATATATTCTCCTAGGACCACTGCAAATATAGCTACAGGCCGAGCTGTTATCCTCAAGTAAAGTATAGCTCAGTGTGGGTTACCTGCACATAGCAAGACAAACTGGTTGACTACAAACCTTATGCCTAGTAATCTGCATTAATGTAGTACACATGGTTATAATGAGTGAGCGAGAGAGCCAGATGATGCAATATTTAATTTCAGTTGGCTACTGATTGTAATTGGCTAAACATGGTGTCCCTCAATGATTGTTAAATTGATACCCACCTAATTGCATTTTTGTCAAATGAGTGACTGTCAAAATCTTGCTTTTCAAGTATCTTGGTCAACCCTGTTGTACTGCTGTAAAATTGGTTTCACGAATTATCTGTTATGGTATTTAGGCAGCTCTTGCCATATTTTGGATCATTTAAAGGTAGAAACTTATTCGCCTTTATGATAATTTATACATATTCCTCTCAAGAAGCCCCTCTCCTATTTTGAAAGCGAGCATTGACCACATTGCAATTCAGGTGTTTCTTCGAGGTTTAATGGGTTAGTGTTTAGGTTAGTCTCTAAGGCTTTGGGACCTGAATACCTTCCGTCCAAGCTGGTCTTATTGTGTGCAACTGTGTTCAGCTCCACACAAGATTACAAGATTGCCAATCCCTTGGTGTTAACTGAACTCAGCGTAATTGAAAATCAATACAGCATGAAGCAGAGATATCCCAAAGCTGATCTGTGCATGTCAAGTATTTATTGGTTACCGCTGTAATTATAATTTGCATTTTGCTTCTCATTTTGCTTCTCGTTTTGGGGCTCATCTGATGTGAAAGTAGTTCTGTTTGGCTTCATGTTTTAGATATTTTTATTTGAAATATCAAACTTTACCTGGCTTTATCAAATTGGGATTTTTTCAAGTGTTTCATTTGTTTCTGGTAAAATGCAATGGAACCAAAAGGGATATCTTCTTAGATACCTACTAGATTTTCAAAGTTGGACTTGAAACACTACATTTTAGGCAGTTAGTTATAACTGTGACGGGAGCGCCGTCTATTGATGGAGCCGTGAGTGAAGACGAGTCGTCAGATTAGTTTCAGAAGCTAGAGTGTGTTATTATATTGTAAAGGGGTGTAAGATGGTCAATTCCTTATATGGAACTTCCGATGACGAAATTTTTAGTTCTATTCTGATTGGTTTTCACATTTATCTTGAGACCCCTATTTTAGCCGCGTAATTTGGAACATTCGCGGCGCGAATACGCCTATAAAAATGGGCCCCTCACGCTAAAACTTCGGATTTTGCCGGGTCTGGAATCTATCCGCAAGGAATCCCAACCAAGCAACCTAATTTTTTGGGCCTTTTAAATTTGGACTTTGACGTTTTTAGCGAATTCTTCTTGTCTATAAATTCTTTGGGCTAAAAGTTAAAGCTGCGACGTCGACTGAAGTTAGCGATGAGTTGTAAGTTTGTAGATCTGTGTTTCATATATATCGCATAATAAAATTCAGTATATTTATCTACTTCTCTCTTGTTTCACTCCCTATAAGTTGTCACCATGGTTCTCTCGTATGCGATTCGAACGAGTGAAAAAGTACACAACGCTGCAAATATTTTTATCGGCTACGAACAGTCGACATTTTAGAAACTAAATAGATCGGTGCTGGTCGCTCCACCGATTCCCGTTACATTTGGTGCCGTGGCCCGGATGAACCTGTGGTGATAACTTTTTCTTCTTCTACTAACATTCTACCAGAACTTTACTGTCTTTAATCTTATGTTCGCATCCTAGTATCAGGAACGGAACAGAAACCTTTTCTTGTCTCGACCAAGACGCCGGATTATGACTGGCCACGGTCCTATCACTCACCGATATTTACGGGCACCATCGATCGTGGAAGCCGTTCTATCGTTCTACTTTGTGCTTACCTCTTAATTAACACCAGCTGTTTTCTTTAGGGTTATATCCTTCATTTTTTCGGGTATTCCGTGGGTACGTTGAGTTTCTGTAGCTTGTTCGGTAATTCATTGGTCGGTAGATTCCGCACGATTCCGGTTCTCGTTTTCAGTCCAGTATTTTTCTTGGCGATCACGCACTTAATAGCTAGGAAGTTTTAGTAATTTGGTCCATGTTTGTTCGAGCGGTAACTTACTCTGATTATTTCCTCTGGTTATTTGTGGTCCTTGGTTGTCTTGTTTTGATTTACGCAATGGCCAATTTCATGGAAAGGGTTACGCAGTATTTAACTCCTGTCAGGAGATCTGCTCAATTAAATTCCGACACTTCAGTACTCTCACCCATCGAGGATCCTGCGACCCCCAACACTCCTGACCACCGCAACGTAAATGCTACAATGACAGGGAACATTAATCATTCCCCGAACAACCCCTTTCTAACGCCCAGTGACCGCCCGAGAATGTCTGTTGATGAATTACGTCCGGCAGCTGGACATACTCTTCTGCCCAATGTTGTCAAAAGAAAAGAAAAACATCCGCCTATGTTTGATTCAAAAACCACCGAGTGGGTTGATTTTATTAAACAATTTGAAATTGTTTCGGGTTGGAACAATTGGACTCCCGCCGAAATGGCGATTCAGCTGTGTACGTGTCTGAAGGGACCGGCACTCAGAGTCTTGTCAGAGATCGCAGAGGATGAATTGGTTGATTATCATTCTCTCAGAAATCTTTTAGAACAAAGGTTCAATCCCCCTGAGCGGACACCTGCCTATAGGTGTGAGTTCCGCACGCGCAAACGCGCCAGAGGCGAAAGCGCGGCAGATTTCGGGTACGCCCTAAGGCGAATGGCCGCAAAAGCGTATCCCGAACTTGACAATTTTTCAAGGGAAACATTAATTATTGACCAGTTTATCTCGGGCTTGGGTGATCAGTCTTTAAAACGCCACGTTCAGTTTAACCATCCCACTACTGCGGACTCCGCCATAGCTTTAGCGGTGGAGTTCGAGGCGTTTGAGGGTTCTCAAACGTTGAGAAAACCTTCTGACGGGGACCGCGTCATGACCATTGGGGCCGGAGGGCAAAGTGCTCAATTTAATAGCATGGAGAAAGAGATCAGAGACTTGCGTGCCGAGCTAGGGCGCTTGCGTAAGAAGGAATTAACTTGTTTTTCTTGTGGTGAAACCGGCCACGTAAGCCGAGAGTGTCGAGTGCAACGGCAACAGGTGGCTCAAGTCAAACAGCCAGCGAAGTCGTCAAACTAGTGTCGACTGAATCCGAGACCGGGGGTTCAGTCGAGAACTATGCTGACTCATTTGCAGGTTGTCTGTTTGTGAACGTAAATATTTACCGCAGGGAGTTTGAAGCATTGTATGATGGTGGGTCGGCGCGGACTATTATTTCTAGATCTGTGTTCGACCAAAAGTTGAATGATTTGGGTTCGCGAGATTTGCGCCCCATTTCCGTAAATATTTTTGATGCTAGCGGTAACTTGATCAGAGATTATGGAGAGATAGAAATTAGTTTTAGTATTGGAGGTTTATATTTTAGTCAGGTAGTGGTTGTTGCTGAGATTGATTTTCCAGTTATTCTGGGTTTGGATTTTATGAAGCGTAATTGTTGTACGCTTTCTAATTTTCCAAACAAAGATATTTTGACGGTTCGGGGGCGAGAGTTTCCTCTACACCATAGAAATGTGCATTTTAGTGGAGTGGTAATACCGAGAGTTGTATGTGCTGAGAAAATACCTTCGGTAGGCTTAGTGAATTCAGATTCTGTTCCGGCAGAGCGTGGCGAAGGGGTGGTGCCTCCTCATTTGGCATCATTGATCGTGAACGCAATAGAGGGGCTCAACCCTGAGCAGGCTGCCAAGGTTAGAGCATTGATTTTGAATTATGTTGACGTTTTTGAGGGACCAAATGGAGAGTTGGGTCTCACTGATAGAGTCCGTCATAAAATCCATACGGGGGACAACCATCCCATCAAACAAACACCGAGACGTATTCCCCTCGCACAACGTGAAATTGTGGATCAGGAGATTGAGAAAATGATTTCTGCAGGTATCATTGAGCCTAGCGACAGCCCTTGGGCGTCTAATATTTGTTTGGTTCCTAAAAAGGCGGATAGTTCAGGTGAGAAAAGTTGGAGAGTTTGTATTGATTTTAGAGCGTTGAATTCCGTTACAACCAAAGATGCATTTCCGCTCCCGAGAATAGATTCGTGTTTAGATCAGTTGGGTGGTAATTCGTTTTTCTCGTCGCTTGATTTGGCTAGTGGTTACTGGCAAGTTCCCATGGCGGAAGAGGACAAGGAGAAAACTGCATTTTACGCACCTGGTCGTGGTTTGTGGGCATTCAAGGTCTTACCGTTTGGTCTTTGTAATGCAGTCGGCTCGTTTGAGCGACTGATGGAGAATGTTTTAGAGGGTTTATTATGGAATAAGTGTTTAGTGTATTTAGACGACGTCTTGTGTTATGCTAAAACATTTGATGGCGCTTTATCTGATTTAGAACAAGTTTTCATTCATTTACGTAACGCTGGTTTGAGGCTGAAGCCTAGAAAGTGCACACTGTTTAAACGCAAAGTTAACTTTTTAGGGCATGTAGTTACGACAGATGGTATAGCTTGTGATCCCGCGAAAGTTGAGGCGGTCGAGTGTTGGTCTCGTCCAATAGGTGTCACCGATGTACGGAGTTTTCTGGGTTTGCCTCGTACTATAGAAAGTTCACTCCCGACTTTTCTACGATCGCTGCTCCGTTGACGGCACTGACGAGGAAAAATCGTAAATTCGTATGGGATGACTCGTGTGAGGAGTCTTTTATTAGGCTGAAGGATGCGTTGACGACTGATCATCCTATTTTGTCATTTCCCGATCGTGACGGTGGTGAGTTCATTTTAGACACGGACGCGAGTGCCTTTGGCATCTCAGGTGTTTTGTCTCAGGTACAGAATGGTGAAGAGAAAGTTCTAGCGTATGCCAGCAAAACTTTGTCTAAATCTCAGCAGGGGTACTGTACTACCTATCGTGAATTATTGGCCGTGGTGACATTTGTAAAACATTTTCGTCATTATTTGTGGGGTAGGAAATTTACAGTGATGTCTGATCATAGTTCTTTAAGGTGGCTAAGAAATTTTAAGGAACCTACTGATATGGTAGCGAGGTGGATTGCTATTTTGGACACTTATGATTTTGAAATCAAACATCGTAAGGGGAGTCTTCACGGGAACGCTGATGGTCTTTCTAGGAAACCCCGGCGACGTTGTCAGCGTGAGGATTGTCAACAATGCGCAAATTGTTGTTTTGTAGCGGCGGCTGTGCCGAAATGCAGGAAACGTAAGGTTAGTAGTGAATCCTGTGATTCTAGTGTTTGGTTGCCAACTTGGAGTTCAGAGGAGCTGCGCAAGTTTCAACTCGATGATTCGGTCATTGGTCCCGTTGTTTTAAGAAAAGAGGCTTCGGTGGAAAAACCCTCTTTTGATGAAATCGGTGGTTATGATAGATTAACCAAACGTTTAATGAGTGAATGGAATTTGCTTGAGTTTAGAGATGGTGTTTTATATCGACGATGGGTCGATAGTGATGGTCTTGGAGATCAACTAGTGGTAGTGGTTCCGCAAGTTCTGCGAAGTGAAATTATGAAGGCTTTGCATGACAGTCGTACGGCAGGTCATCTTGGTAGGGAGAGAACTTTAAAAGCTGTGAGATCACGATTTTACTGGCCAGGGTTATTAGGAGATGTCACTTGGTGGTGTCGCAAGTGCGACATGTGTGCACGTCGGAAACCAGGTCCAGGGCGGGGTCGTGCCCCTCTCAAGCCCAGTAAAGTAGGCGCTCCCTTTCAACGTATTGCGATTGACATCATGGGTCCTCTCACTGAAACAGAGAATGGTAATAAGTACATTATGGTTGTTGGTGATTATTTTAGTAAATGGGTTGAAGCCTATAGTATACCTAATCACACAGCTTATACTGTTGCAGATACTCTGATGACTCAGTTCATTAGTCGATTTGGTGTTCCTAAATTTTTGCATTCTGACCAGGGTAAAGAATTTGAGAGTGAGCTTATGGCCGAACTTTGTAAACTTTTACGGATCAGTAAAACGCGAACTACACCCTATCGTCCGCAGAGCGACGGTATGATTGAGCGTTTTAATCGAACTGTTCAGCAGATGCTGGCTATGTTTGTGAATGATAGTCATGGGGATTGGGATGATCATTTACCATATGTCATGATGGCTTACCGATCTACAGTTCATGATAGTACAGGCTGTACTCCATACAAGTTGATTTTTGGTCGCGAGGTGTCGCTTCCTATTGATATTATGGTTGGTAATCCTGTGGAGGCGCATTCAGACTCCTCTCCTTCATGCTTGGTTGAATATGTTGAGTGGCTGAGGTCGTCTGTCCAGAACTCTTTCGAATTTGCTAGAGAGAACCTACAAAACAGTTCTAGGCGCCAGAAAACGTATTACGATGCTAAAACAGTTTTGAATAAATTTGAGGAGGGTAGTTTTGTTTATAGGTGGTACCCACCCACTGCTCAACAGAAATTGGGATTGGGTTGGCGGGGTCCCTATTTGGTTCTTGCAAAGTTAAGTGACTACCTTTACAGAATTCAGGAAGGTCCTAGCGCTCGTGCAATTGTTGTTCACGTAGACCATTTAAAGGCCTGTTCACAGGAGGGCTTGGTTCCCTGGGATTCTGCACCACCGATCGTGGACGAGAATCCCTCGGATGTCCAGAACGCGGCGCCCGGTGATTCTGCACCATCGAATGTGGACGAGGATCACTCGGGTCGGGAGGATACTCCGCCACCAGCGACTGAGAACACGAGGACCGACAGGAGGGGTCGTATTATACGGAAGCCTGTGAGATTCAACCAGATTTGAACAAAACGATTTCCGTATGCAGCTCTTGTGGGTTTCGTCACCAACGACGGCGTCAAGTCAACCGACATGTTAAAAAGAAAGGCCACGGGACCGTTGGAACCATGGTGGTTGTTAACCGTCAATATTGGGCACGGATTGCTGCCGCGGAGGAAAGCAGACGTCCCAGATGCCATATAGATAGTTGAGACTGAGTTTGGTATAAGTGTTCTTTTTGTATCATTTTTGTTGTACGGCCACACAACCGGTCTGTGTGCCTTGCAATGCTAACCTAGTTTTTTTATATCATTGTTGTAGGATCACTTACTGTCACAGTTGTTAGTTGTTAGATCCGTTTTTACATAATACTTGATTGCGTATGAAATAGAAGATTGTTATGTTTGGCACGTTCCGTGTATTATGTAGTGTGCACGAGTTAGGTGTTTGGTAACTGGCTGTATTCTTTTTATTTTAGTTTTATTTTAGTTTTATTTTTGTTTCACTCATGACTTGCATCTATGTACAGTGTACCTTAGATCTGAGAAAGGGGGAGTGTGACGGGAGCGCCGTCTATTAATGGAGCCATGAGTGAAGACGAGTCGTCAGATTAGTTTCAGAAGCTAGAGTGTGTTATTATATTGTAAAGGGGTGTAAGATGGTCAATTCCTTATATGGAACTTCCGATGACGAAATTTTTAGTTCTATTCTGATTGGTTTTCACATTTATCTTGAGACCCCTATTTTAGCGTAATTTGGAACATTCGCGGTGCGAATACGCCTATAAAAATGGGCCCCTCACGCTAAAACTTCGGATTCTGCCGGGTCTCGACTCTATCCGCAAGGAACCTCAGCTGAGCAAAACTAACTGTTTGGGCCTTTTAAATTTGGACTTTGACGTTTTTAGCGAATTCTTCCTGTCTATAAATTCTTTGGGCTAAAAGTTAAAGCTGCGATGACGACGGAAGTTAGCGATGAGTTGTAAGTTTGTAGATCTGTGTTTCATATATATCGCATAATAAAATTCAGCATATTTATCTACTTCTCTCTTGTTTCACTCTCTATAAGTTGTCACCATGGTTCTCTCGTATGCGATTCGAACGAGTGAAAAAGTACACAACGCTGCAAATATTTTTATCGGCTACGAACAGTCGACATTTTAGAAACTAGGTAGATCGGTGCTGGTCGCTCCACCGATTCCCGTTACATAACAAAGGAGTTGTAGTGGTTTCTGTTATACCATACATTCCACCAGAAATTATACAGTGAGGTTGAAAAGTGAAAGTATGGTTATGTGCTGGAAAGTTGGATGTTCCAAATTCTTGACTTGAGTATCACTGGGCGAAGCTTGTACCCCAACAGGATAAGAACTGTGTGAAGATGACCACTGTCACACTGGGCTTTAAATTTCTAGCTTACATGGTGCCATAAAATTCTCCAGCTCGGGACATTTTGTGCTGAAACTAAATATTCTTAATTCTTTTAAGATCGGGACATGAGCAATTTTGGGATACTGCATATTGTGTTAACAAAGTCTGATGTAATAAAGTTGTCAGTTTTTAAAATCATGGGAAATCACCAAATATATGCTAACAGGAACTGGCAGGGAAGAACATCTGACATTGGTCACTTACTGAAGTCCTGTATTTTGAGAACCAGTTTAATGCCAGCTATTCTGTGGAGAAAACTTGTTCTCAAAATGGGGGACCACTGTAAAATGACTATTACCAAACAGGTCACCTGAGTTATTGCTGAGACATGTATTCTCTGATTGCTTTGTTCTCTAATCTGATCTGACATGCTATCAGCTTAAACCTTTTTGCTTGATAGCAGAAGAATTATGAAGCCACAATGTACAATCCATTTGGACAGTGTCTTGGTCTTGTGAGCAGACTTATCATCCCAATTATGGCCCTCAGACTACCAATGGGGAGGATGAGCTTTTGCAATTTTCGCAACAAAATTAACAATGACCTAAAAACTTGACTTTGTTATTACCATGGTTTGTACTAAACGGAACTTTCAGTGTTGCTCATTTAACTATGTAATAAATAATAACAGCATTTTATTCTTGACATTTAGAATGTCCAAACAACTTTATAGATTTTAAGACCACAGTTCAGGCCTTTGTAGCTCCTCAAAAATGGAGTGAGTGAGGTTTGACCGTGATTGTGTGGACTGAATGGGAAGTGTTTACCATGACTGGCATTCTGTAGTTCCCTGCAGTAGTTTTGAGTAAATAGTTACGAAGTCCAAACATTTGACCTCTGCTCTACCCAGATAAAGAAGTCCCACCATTTTTAGAGCATATCCTTGTTCAATGTTGAATTTTTGGCGTGAATTCAGGAACCCTTCAGACAACTAGTGATTATCAAAAGCCTGGTTTGCAATGACATATAGCGCAACTTAAAGTCTGGAATTGAGAGTGCAAGAGCATTTGTATTCTTTCTCCTGTCTTGCACTAGGGCAGCCATGATATTTTGTGCCTGGAAAGATTTTTTTGAATGTCGAATCTCCTTTGGAAATTGTTTGAAGATCAAAAATCAGATAAATTTTCTTAACCAACCTTTATGGTTTAGCAGTGATCTGAAGGCAGGAGCAAAAAGTATTTTCTACAGGAACTGGTGCAATAGAGGCATAGTCTTTACAAAGGACTTGTTTTCCCCAGACGGTAATATTTTGAGCTATAGATTTATTGTGGATATTTTAGGTATCAAAACGAACTTTATGGAGTATAATAGTCCAATTTCAGTGATATTTAAGTACCAACAGAAATGTGGTATTGATAGAGTTGTTAGTTTTAATGCGTATTGTTCTGTTATGCGAACGATCTTAATGAAACTGAAAAGTGGTGGAAGAGGGTGTCAACATATCTGTACACAATTAAATTATAGTTCCAAAGTCTCAAAAGCGGAGTCAAAATGGGTCAACGAACTGAACGTAAGCACAACTAATTTTTCATGGGAAGATGTTTATTCCCTTCTATATAACACAACAAGAGACCCAAGAATTTGGTGGCTTCAGTTCAGACTCTTGACGAGAATTTTGACTACTAACTCATTTTTAAAAACAATTCAAGTTACGGATGACGACTCTTGTTCCTTTTGTGGACAATCGAAAGAGACTTTGAAACACTTATTTTAGGAATGTGAAACAGTAAATTCATTTTGGACAAAAGTTAATAACGAAATTCTAAACAAAGCAAATTCCCAGTGTATCGGCACTCTCTCCTGCAACAACGTTATTTTTGGCTTTTATGATAAAAAGAAAAATTTAAAAACATTGTTTTATTATTGGGTAAGCAGTTTATTTATACTCAAAAGTTTGAATAAAAAAGATTACTTCTAAGTAGATTTTTTAACTTCATCAAAGAATATAATATGAGTGAAATGTGCTTGTAATGATTTGAATTTAGAATTTATACAAAAAAGATGGTGTAACTTTGAAACGGTTTTTCTTAGCAGTCAAGTGGATTAGTTGTGGGGTATATATGTGTGTGCGTGTGGGTGTCTATGGTGTTCTTTGTCTTTTTGTGGTATTGTAATGTTTTTCTCTTTGCCAATAAATGTATAAATAAAAGGCCAACATCGCAAGTTTTGGTTAGTTTTTTGCTACTCATTTTTCCAGTGAACATAGCAAGGCAAAGACTTCCAGTGGCTTTGTTGAATGTCTTCATCTTTGAGAAACCCCATCAAGTGTGCTCTTTGTCAGCTATACCTTTTTTAAGTGTCTTGAGACAGGATGTAGACAAGGGTTTTCTTTCACTCGGACAAGTGATAACATCAAAATCAGCCCCTTGAACTGTGGCCTTTGCCCATAACTACAAACTATTACAGTATGTACAACTGCAATCATGACTACTACTGCGTTACCACTACACCACCACGATTTAACTGGTAATGTCAGATTAAGAGACCTACTTGTTTATGGTCCACAGCGTTTGCGCGAAACCTACTTGTTTTTGTAATGCTTATTACACGTTTTATATTTTGTGCCATCAATTCTTAACAAATTTGTCGTATTTAAAACAGTCTTCAAATGCCTAAAAGACCAAATCCGTTTTTCTTGTTGGCAATAATGACGGGATTGCTTTGGAAATCATCTTAAGATAAGGTTTGACAAAGAGAGTATTGCGAGTTTCTGAGTGATTTACTAAGGCTTCGATTAAAATTCACATCTTACCAGCAGCTTCTGTTTTTTCATCGTCACTCAGGTTCCATTTTCTTTAAAAAATGAAGTAAATTTTCTTCATTGCACAGTGGAGCAGACGACGGAAACGGGGTCGTAGTGTGCAGCGCCACAGCCGGTCGCCTGGGATATCGCGGGAGAGCCTATACTTAGCCATAGTTCCGTTACGAATGCGCCGTGTTCCGAATTTGACACTTGAAATTGGATCTGAGCCCCCCCCAACACAAAAACTGCACACATTTAAATCTTTTTTCATCAACATTTCCCTATGCTCTTACTGTTTTATTATTTTGTGGCAGTCAAGGGGGGGCCTGGGCCCCCTGGGCCCCCCCCNCCCCCCCCCCCCCCCTAAATCCGCCTATGAAGGTATTGGTGGGTTGGCATTTGCTTTAATCTTTTATGTGACTGTGTTTTTGTTTGGCTGTAGGTGAGTTAAGTGCCGTTTACACTACAAAAGTTGACACGGATCAGCTGACTTGGAACGAGATGTTCCAGCGTGTAAACGGGATTGGCACGATTGTTAGGTGAGGCAATTTGCGCCTTCACATCTTGCTCCGTGTCAATTATACATCTAAACGCGAAACTTGGGCAAGGCAGAAAGGATCATCTCTACTGCACTTGTGCAATGACCTACATACAGGTTCTCTGTCTCTGCAACTCCCGCTATTTGAAAACCTGCGCACGTGCATTCCTCTCTCCAGTGTACAACTTCCGTCTTGCCACAGTTAATGAAATTGCGTGTGTAAACGGCCACTTGACACCGATCAAGTTGATCTGTGTCAGTTGCACTGGATCAAAAGTTGATGTCTAAAAGGGACTTTAAAGAATTTTCGGAAGGAACATAAAGTGGCGTGTGATTTGCTGAATCCTTTTTGTGAACTTATTTTGTGATGTAGAGCCGTTACAAATCTTCAAGTTGTTTGCTCCATAGTGTGATTCATTGTTGTGCAAAACACAATGTGTGTTTGGCAAACTACATATTCAACTTTTTGCAGCAACTGTTCGATAGGATGGGATATGTCGCATCCTCATTTTGCTGGATTTTTGCAATAACTGTAAACAAACTTTCTTAAACTGCACTTCACATACTTCAATGATTATATTTTCGAGCTTCGACTGGGATTGTCAGGATGAAGAAAAAGGATTGCAAGGTGTAGGTTGCTTTGCAGCTCAGACGTGTGATTGGTGACTCTGAACACTCTTGCTGTTACACTTTTAAACCAATTAAAGTTCAGATTTGTGATCCACTGTGTCAAAGGTCATAAGTGTGCCGCAGCTAAAGCGGTTGCGGGCACATTATTGCAAATTCGATGCTGTTTACAGTTGGTAATTTTTCTTAGTCGGATTTAATGACCACCTTCACGAAGCATGTCGTTAATGAACTGTGTGCAAATTAAAATCGAAGTTAGAACCATTTTATCAAAGATCGAACTTAGTACTTAAAATGAGCCCTTGATGCTTTACTGAAATCTGATGCAAATTAATTAAAAAAAAAATTACAGCTGAAGCTTAACCTAATCTCTGTGCTTCATCAGTCTTGTACTGGTGGTGCCCCTATAGTCTGTCCATTGCTTACTACCACCTGTAACCAGCGCTCTCAGATTCATAACTACATATACCTGTGCTAATTTGCAGGCTTGCACTTCACTGCATACAACAGATGTCTTCCTTTTTTAATAAAAACTTTGACCCAAGAATGTGTGCAGACTCAACTAATGAGAAACTTGCTAACACCTGGTTGCAGTTACTTCAATCTGTCCTGAACATCCAACCTGCTGCTGTCACTCCCTGTGAACATAACTATACAAGTGATGTTAGAAAGTGCATAAGTTACTATCTGTGTCCTGCAACTGTGTTGTCACTGCCCTCCTGTGTCTTATTTCACTTGCATATTATAACTTAATTTTCAATCGGATTCATAATTATGGAGATTTAAGACAAAATCCTAACTTTTGACGCAACTCCCTATTTAGATTCAAATTGATCGTGAACATGTGCACACCAGTCCTAAAAATGGGGGCGCTCGAATTTTTGAGAATGTATTGTAGACCTTTATTAAGATTGAAGGGGGTACGTTCAGAGCTTACTTGTGTATTCGCGGAATTTTGGTGGTTCCTGCCTTTTTGTCTTGTTTTCTACTTTTTTCGGAGTTTCTGTTTGTCTGAGGTGGACCTTTTTGCCCACTTCGCCAAATTGCTCTCCCCCCGAGACCCCCCTGAGTACGCGCCTGATGAAATAGTCATCCTTCTGCACGGGCACGTCCGTTCCATCTTGAGTTATATTTGATTGGAGGGCTCTTTCCTTTGCTTGCACTCCATAATTTATTCACTAGATGCATTGATTTTCTCCCCTTTCCACTAGTGACACTGAAGTCTTATTTTAATTACACACTGCACCACAGCTGTTAATCTAAACCTGGGCTTGTTTGTGTAGGTATGGTGTTCATGGAAGGTTTGTCTTCCAGGTCATGTCCATATCACTGTTATCAACAGTATTCTTGAATTACGTAGTGATAACAGATTGAATGCAGCCAGGTATGTTAGGGATACCTATACCTACCAATTCTCGCTTGAAGTAATGCAGCAACATTTTTTTGAAAGTGAACTGGGTGAATGCAAACAAGTGTCTCTTTACTCTTTGCACATATGGTTGCAAGTGCTCTTCAGTTCATATTCCGCAATGCTTCGTAATTCTTGTTAGTGAAGCAGACTAGTTATGGACAGTATATGGCTTCTGAAATGCTTAAATCTTATGAAGGTTGTAAAAATGTGTCACCAAGGTTAATTGTTTTGCACAAAAACTATTAGAAGTGATGGATTTATCACAAAGGTATGTGCTGCGTGACAGTGATTGTGTTATGTATATGCTGGTGTTTAAAGTCTTGTGGTGGTGTTCATGATTCCACAGGTACTCTGCACTTTTTATTGATTGCCTGTTATGCTTGTTCAATATTTTAGTTGATGTTGGACGATATTGGATTGAACTTGGTGAATATATTGAAGTCTCATAGTGAATGACTGGAGCTTGTTGAGCGTACATTTAGAAGTCTCATAGTGAATGACTGGAGCTTGTTGAGCGTACATTTAGATGTTGAGAGAGTGTGTGGAAACGTGTTAATTGCAAAATGCACTTGGCTTGGTTAGTTGCTCTATGTTAGAGTGGTATCAATAGATATCAAATCAAAATAAAACGAGGCCTTTTGAGTCAATATTCTATTTCATAAGTAGGATTGCTCTTGGCCAAGCAAGATAAGTAATGACATGTAGCCATTTGACACATGCCTTCCACAGTTCAGCGCTGGAGCAGTTGGTCTCTTGTCATTTCTTGTAATCTTTTTGTACCAGATGATGTAGCAATGAAGACAAGCCCCTTACTTTGGGGGGGGGGCAGGGTACTGTGTTTGACCTTCAACATCCATGTCTTGTGACCCTCTGGTACTGGATGATGCTTCAGTGAAGATGCACATTGGACCTCTTTATTATAGTGGAGTTTTGTCTTTTTAAAGACTTTTTTTGTTATTTGATTTGTGTTCCTTATTATAAATTTTGTGAGATGACACTTTTCAGCTCTCTTCCTGTCTGTTCCCTGAAGCAGTGTGTCTCTCTGGCAGCTCCAGATGATGTGATGAAGACACACCATACTCTTCTCGCGTTTTGCATTTTCTTCTTACCTTTGGAAGACTTGTTTGTAACTTCTATGTCTTGTGACCTTTAGGTACCACATAGCACTCCGTCACTGAAGACAGCACGGTCCCCCTAGCTCTTAATTTGGTGCTGCATGTCAGCTGCTAACTTTGCTTTTTACCTGTGTCTTTAGGTATTGGATAGTATGGCCCTGAAGATGCACCATGTACCTCTTTGCCTCCTTGCCACCATGTACCAGCTTTCAAATTTAGATACACATGTGTTTACTTGTCTTCAGGTACTGGATGATGCGGTATTGAAAAATACGCCATGGACCTCTCTACCAGCTCTGACTCCCCAGAGCTGTGCGACCGATACTACTCCAAGAAGTTGAACAGGACAGAGTTCTTCAACCTTACCAACTTTGAGGGAATTCCAGAGAACTTGATCATCAATGTTGTCTGCTGGCTAGTAAGTTTTGAATTGAATTTCAAAATTTACATTGATTTCATGTGCAGTTGCTTCACCGTTGAGGAGTTCTTAAATGTGCAATAACATTGTCTGTAGTTGTTCCCCACTCAGATTAGAAGTGACTTGTGTGCTTGGTGTTATTGGTTTTTAGTACTTGAGACTAGGTTCAGTAATTTGACTGGACCGTCTTTTTCTGATGGTTTATATTGAGACCAGCTCCTTACAAGATGAGCAAAAACAAACTCTCAGTTTATATTAATATATTGACCGAAGGTCCCCGGTTGAAGTCCCGGTTTGGGGCAGAAATGTACTCGGACTTAAATTCATTAGGTGGCGTGGTGTGGCCACAGGTGGCATTCTGACTAGACTTAAGTTTGCATAAAATGTCAGTTGTTACCTAATGTTACATAACTTAGAAAACATTTCCAGCCTGAGTATGAAGCAACTTGAGACCAGTTTTAAGTTGCTTAAATCAAAGGTTAATTTTGGACAGGAGACAAGTTTCTAGCACCTTTTGAGCTGGCTTTTGCCTTGTTTAGCTTAACTAAAAATGAAAATGGAATGGGCATTTTACTGTCATCAAAATGTATTTCATAATATTCCTTACTTTTATAGGGTTCTGTTTCCCGTACCAACTTCCAGGCAATGCGTTTGTGCGCCATTTTCAAATTTGCCGTTTTAGGGTTGGCCAAGCCCAATAGACTGACTGAAGCATCGATATGAGTTGCTGATTTTTTCGACATTCCTGTTTTTCTACTCACTGGCAATGCATACAAACAATGCCATTTTCAAATCTGCAATTTTAGGGTTGACCTACCCCAATAAACTCTGGAAGCACTTTCTTGAGTCACTGATAGTTTCGGCACTATCATCTTTCTTGCTGGTAAAGGACATGGAATCCTATCACGGTTAAGGAATACTGTGAAACCAATTTATGAGAGAGAAAGGCATAATTCAATTTTTGGTTTAGTGCCAGCTTAACAGGGTAAACTCAGCTAGCTTACAATTTTTGACACATGTCATGTCTTGCCATTAAATAGTGAGATGTTCATTATGCTACTGTTATCAAATTCTGAACTAACTAATAGTTTACTGTAATGTGCTGTTAGTTTTGTTCCCAAGTATAGGACAAGAAAAATACCATTAGCTGCCATTGGACCTTTGATCCTTTGAATTGTAATTTACAATGTTATTACCAGTATTGTATCAGGTATCTGTCAGTGTTGCTGACATGCAGTCTTGATTGAGTGTGTACATAAAAGTACACTGTGACAATCAGATTAAGCAGTGTAAAAGTACATAGCCATGAAGCCATGAGGCCGCATTTGTTTGTGAATTTGTTTGGGTTTAACAGTGATTCTTCAGTGCTTGGTTGCATGAAACAGTCTCGTGTAGATACTTGACTAACAATCTTTAACCTACCTTGTGTTTGTGGACTAATTTGTAAAAACACTGATTGTCCTGTCTTACACTCAGTTACATGACTTTAGTCAAATTTCGGCTTTGATACAAATCAAGAGTAAACTCTACGTTGAATTCCCAATATTACTGACAGTAAGTACTAGGGACCTTTTCTCGAGATTCCCCTAATTTTAAGGACTAAGTCCCAATTTATTTTTAACAAAGTTCGGGCCCAGTTTTTAGTTATATTAGTAGAAAATGTCATTAATCATGGAGAAGCTCATACTATAACTAATTGAGTCCCTGTTTGGGACTGTTACAGGCAGCCAGGCATGGGTGTGTTTCATGAAGATATTTAGTTTATATGTTCTGTACAATTACTTCTGAAAATTAATTAAAATCTCATTTGAGCAATGGTACAATTTCAATATATTGTTTTTACACTGTGATGTGCTCGTAATTACTTAGCTAAACCTTTATGAGATTGTAAAACCAACTTATTATTATCTAGTCTAGTTACCCAAGAACAACTTGCATTGGAGCAACTTGCAACCCCCCCCCCC
>NMRA01000138.1:783343-801177 GCA_002633005.1 Phoronis australis | reverse complement strand
ACGTACGTCACACGTACTGCCGTGAATCTGTAATGCGAACGCAGCTTGCACGCAGAGAAAGTTCTGCATGCACTAAAAGTGCTACGTCGTGTCTGCGTTCTCCTGCGTATTCACCAAAACGCACGGAGGCCGTACTTGCCACGTACGGATCGCCAAATTTCCCCCACGTTTTTACACGTAGACAGCACGCACTTGCACGTACGGCGGGTTGTGACCAAGGCTTAAGTGAGCAAGCGCACAGCAGGTAATTAGTACTTCCGCCTTGTCTGCATGTTTGCAGCCACACTCCAACTTGCGCTGAGGCAAGTTACCCTTGAACAAGTTGGCCTAGAACAAATTACCCCGGAGCAACTTGCCCTACCTCGATGAGGTGGGGTAAATTGTCGCACAAGTTGCCACAGTTGAGCTTTGACATTAGTATATATATCCAGCCATTTCTGAGATGGCATCATACAATGTTCCAATGTTGGTCAAAATCGGACATTTTTAAGGTCCTACATAACTTTAAAGACTAATTATAGAAGTGCTTAGTATGTTGAGAATGGTATGAATGTTTGAATCTATTATAAGTTATTGTCATTACCATCATGATCGTAGATAATAATGACACCAATAACAATTGGGAATTGTCTTATTTAGTATCATGATCACCATCTTCAACAATATGATGTTACTGTAACTTGTAACAGTAAATAGGAATTTTTCATTGTTAGTATCTTTATCATCATCACCATCATCATCATCATCATCACCACCATCACTACCATCACCATCACATCATCATTTGTGCTATTCCCATGGTGTATGTTGAATTCCCAGAAATATGTCAGGAGAAAACACAGAAGATAAATTCTACAATGGTTGTGTCCCCAAAGGGTTCAGTGAATACTGTAAAGTTAATGTAGCCCCTATTGGTAGACACTGCACTAGGAAGTCATTGCAGTGCAATGTAGGCACCAGTACCAGTGGTTATACGGGGAATGATCGAAGTGTTAATTGAAGTAGTAAACCACATAGGACATGAATAACCCCCCTTCCCCGATATCAATCCAGCAAACTTTTTGTGGAACTCGGGATATTGGCAAAATTTGTGTCCCTGAATGCAAGAAGTTGCTCGAAAAATGGAGACAGAGTTATTTCTACCAATTTCCACACGGGGATGACGATATTGTCACATTTTAACAAATGATCTCAAATTAATTATTCTTGGTGGACCTTTTGCACCGTATGGATATGATGATTTCAAATTCTACTTTCAGGTGCTGTTGGTCATCTTTTCTTTCTTACGTAAACTTGCTTGGGACTACGGCCGGATTGCATTGGTCAGCAGAAACGAAGAAAGGTAGCAACCATTTAATGTATTTTTGTTTTGGTTTATTAATGAGGTTTAGATAATTATCACACATAACAATACTTATTGTCTCTTTACAATTTGCTTTTCATGTGTTTAGTATATATCTGGCAATTGATAATGAATTTAGCTGGTTAAAAATGAAAAACGAATTAGTCCTTTTCCTGTCATAAAGTTGAGCTGATTGTATTCCAACAGAAACATCGACACCATTAACAATTCAAGAGAACATTTAACAGTTTATTGGAGTTGAACAATCGTAAAATGGCACATATGCGAATTGCCTGTGACTTGAGTCAATAATGGAAATAAAATTCTATCACAATAAGGAATATTGTGAGAACAATTTTATGAGGATAAAAGGCCTTGGCCTAATTTGATTTTTGTTTTCAAACAGCTAAGCGGTGCAAAATGCAGTTTTATGTAAAATATTGTTCTTTTTTATTTGATTTTAATTATTTTATATTTTTAAACTTCATCGATTTATGTTTTTATTCCACACTGTACCTTCTAGTTTTTTATGCTTCAATATACCTGTACTGCAACTACCTGCTTATGAATCATAAAAATTATTATTTTGTTTTCTTTCCCGTCACCTTTGAAGCTGTGTCTATTTTGTTCACTTATTATCTTTTTGTTTGGTTATGCGTATTTTTATTTTCACAGGCCAATAATGAAGACGGAGAGCAGATACAATGTGTAATTATGTTATTTGCTAAGCATACAATGTATTGTCTGTGGGGTTGAGTTAAACATTCATGAATTACACTAACACAGCCTTGTTCTTACCATTTCTGGCAACCTTAGGTATCCTGGATGAGTCACTACGAGTAATCACACAAACAAGTTTGAAATAAGTAATGTAGCATCAACCATACAGTTTCATATTATTAGAACCTCATGGATTGAACATAAAAACTTCTTAAAATATATCATTGAATTTTTTGCGCAAAAATGTATCATATTCATTACACCATAACTTAAATGTCAATTGTCATATAGTGTTTGATTTTATTTTATTTCTGTTTCTGTTGACAAAGGACGTTATTACATCTGAAAATTTCAGTTGATCCATTCTTGTTGTTTTATTTACCTATTTATGTTATTAAGGAGATACAGATTTAATTATTTACATGAAACTGTGTTGCATACTGCCCAGGGTTTGGATGCTTAAAATTTCATATTCGCTGGATAGCAGTGGACGGTGCTAGATAACATTGAGTTGTGTGTGACATGACCAGCATCATTCAGGAATGGGAGATTTGATATTCACTAGGCGCTGTTAATGAACAATGTACCCTCTTATTCCCATCTAAATAGAATTAGATCAAAAAACCATTCACTACCATGGAAGCAGTTCTGCCAATGCATGTGTTTAATACATATCATATGTGGTACCATTGTTTCACTAGCAGTCCTGTGTTGTAATGAAGCACAACAGTGTGATGTCAGTACTCTTTATTCAGACACTAAATAACGTTTGTGTGTCCAGGTCATCTTTGACAAATGAGGAGAGTGAATAAGTGTGTGATTACTTGTAGTGATTCAGTATCTAGCTTGACAGCAGCATGGTATTGCTTCAGCTCAACACTTATTGAAACTATAAGGATACTCAAGAGTACAGGACCCTCTTGGGGTTAAGTGTTGGGTGGGTAACATGGTACCCCTATCTTTAGAGCGCAGTCTCTCAGGCACTGTCTTACCTCCATTGTATTAGCAATCTGTGTGGAGTTGTCTCCTCCTCTGAAGTCACCTGTTTTGTCTGCATTTGTCACCTCTGTACGTCTAACATTTTTTGCTCGAGTCATGTTGTGGTTATTGAAGGCCTTGAAACTTGAAATTGAGGATTTCATTTGACTGAAAGCTGTTTTTGTCATGTGACATTGACTTCATATTATCAGGAGGGTTGTACTGTAAATACTCAGCTGTTAGCCTGCCCTCCACTTGTTGGACTTTCTGGTTATGCTCACGTATAAACACACCTGCCAGTATGTGCCCTCCCCCAATTTTTCATGCCTATTAGCCCAGTCCCTTTCTTCCCTGTGTTTTTTCTTGTCAAATCAACTTCTCTTGTTCGCAGCTTGTTGCAAAGCGGACTTGCCCAGAGCTGCCAAAGCATGTAGCGTACATTCACCGAATATTTGATGCAAGGCTATGTTCAATACCAGTACTTATGCATGAATATGCACTACTAATTCATGGATTATTCATGAATGTCCGATATAAGGGTACCCCTGTTTCTGTAGCTGCCTAATTACAAGAGCATGGGCTTATACCAGAGCAGATATCATGTGCCAACAACATTACAATCATTATTCTAGGTTATTGTTTTGTGACCAACACATTTGCTGCTCTTGCAGTAATGGTCTGATGAGCCACGGTTCAATAATCACTTAATGTAGCTGCAATACACATATCATAACAATCCATTAATTATTTACATGCTTGGCTTGGCCAGAGTATAACTTGATGGTCCTTGTGTCTCATGAAAGCAAGATTGGCTAATCGGAAGATCTTAGCTCTTCTGATTTGAGTCTATGATGCAGAAAAATCAATCTCGCCACCTTATTTTTCTTGGATGTCACTGACAATGTGTTTTTCTGTAAAGGAGGAGAATTTTTTACCTTGTTTATTTTGGTAGCAGCCTTTCATTAATGCAAAACTGATTATAAACACAACAGTTGTACATTTTGTTGCTCAGCTTAACATACACTCGCCCATGTTCTCTGTAACAACTTCCAAATAGTTGCTAGTACTATGTTCACTTGGTTCTTTGTGATCATGTCTATTCTTGGCAGTTTGCTTTACAACTGCATACTGGAAGATTGGCAATTGTACGGAGAGTGGGGGAGCACATATCATGACAAGCTATGCTAATGACTGTCGTGTTGTTAATCACATCCCAAGTATTTAAATTTATCTATTAACTGAAGTAATAATTATAATATTGATGATGATGATAATAATAATAATATGATGATGATGAGTGAATAATAAAATTCTCGTCCTTACGTGATGACCATGATGTTGGTGGTGATGAGTATAATTTTAGCGTGATTCTTTATGTTCATCAAATGATATTTGTTCACAGCAGTCTGCAAAAACGCTCAGTGACTGGTTGAATACAAAGTGTTTTGTACTAATTTCTATCTGGCCTTCATAAGATTGAACAAGATGACTAATTCTTCACTGAATTCTTTGACTAGTAATATGACTTGAAGCATTCCAAACATCGCGTTAGTAGGGATTAAATTCATGGTCAAAAATATTGCAGGGATCTTGAAAGTACTGTAGAGTCCCTTGGGTTTGCCACACATAACTCCCCCATAAAGTACCAATGATGCTGGTTGCTCATTAGGAACCCTCTTAGGAATTGATCAATCATTGATGTTACCAAGCAACCAGTCGCTATCTTGTTAAAAAAGTACTAAAAGGCTGATAATGTGCAGATATGAATCTTGCTGACATGGTTTTTCATCATATTCACTAAAACAGGCAATTCTGTATCAAAAGCCTGGGAGCCAGCAATACAGCAATATGGCTAAGAGTACTGCTGTCACCAGGTTGTACTTAGTGGTTATAATTAAGTGTTGTTTTAAGGCTACTCTCATGTTTTTACAGTACACATTGTAAGGTGGAGGTTAAGGTTATATCATACCTTGTTTAGTGGCCTCCATTCTATCTCTTATGTCAAAAAATAGGCTTTGTCAAATAGTTGGGGTATATATTTTCAGGAAAAAAATGATACCATTATGATTTATATTTATGTACCAATACGTTAACACCTTTTTAAGTCAAATTTTCATTTTTAAGAAAGGTACGATTTTAATGAAACCTTTTTTAAATGAAAACTTCACCAATTACCTCAAAAAATGCTGTTAGGAAATTTTCGATTAGTCTTTTCGTTTGGTTTCTATGACAAATTAATTCGCAACATGTTAAGTATTTTTGTAAAAATAGCAGTTGTATTCATCTTCCTAAGTTCAAATTAAATTAAGTCAATTTGCCGAAGCCGAGAAAACGCTGATTAAGTTGGGATATGTGAAAATCTCAAGGACTTCTGTTAATTATTCGGTGAAAACTTGTTTCCGGTCAATATAACTTCTTCTCCCTTTAGCAGTGTTCATTATTTCACAATTCCCGTGTAGTGTCAAACTGAATTTGCAATGTGTAATTAACTTTATGATCACAAAACATTTGATTAGCCTAGTTGATTTCCAATGCATCGAGTCCAACTAAGTCACCGTTGAAGCCAACGTATTAAGTGGGTCAAGATGGTGCATTGTGGTCCACTTTAAAGTAGGTTAACAGGTTATTGTTATACACACCACGTGCCGAAAGACTACTATGAAACGCAAGTATGAAATGGATAACAGAAATCAAGTCTGTGGGTAAAGCACATCGTGAGGATGAGATCAGAACAGCAAAGTGTCAAGTTAGCTATCAAATTAAGGAATTTGAGTTAGGACATATGTCTTTTTACAACTTGCTGTGTTCGTGAACACAGAGGCATGAGGCTTGTAGCATGGCGTCCTCACTGGTCGTTTTGTCTTCGTTTTCCCTGGCATCTTTCTATCATATGTACATGTCGTTGACTCAATGTTAGAGTCTGACTCCATGAATGAAAGGATTAAGGGTATATGGAGCTGCTCTGGGTCTGGTGGGAGATTCGACTTGAGTGACAGCCCTGTAACCTTTTGACCTCGGATAAGTAGCAAGCATGGACTTGTGTGGTTCCAAAGTGGTTTTGCTAAATCTTTTTTTCTTGCTCCAGGGTATATATTTCATATTTGAAGTTCCCCAAGAAAGTATTGGGCTAGACATAGGAGAAATATAAAAATGAAAATTTTTTGTGAATAAGGTTTGAAATATCCTTTTAGTAATTGGTGTTGGTCTGGTTTGCTTTGGTAGGTTTGATTGACTGTGTTGTGGCAAACTGTACTGTCAGTCAGCATTTAACATCAGAGACACTTGGATTGAATAGCAGATGCACAGATCATTGAACAGCAATAAGACTGGTTTCGTTTGAAATTTAACAGTTTTTTTTCAGTTTAAAATGAAATTATTGTTTCAATCGACATTTGTTAAATAATTTTTATTGATTACTTGACATTTGTCATTATTTTTGTTGCTATTGAAAAAAAGACTACAGTCACCATAACCAGTAACTATGATTCTTGCTTACGCTGTTTTAGGCTTAGACAAACCTTTATAGCATGGTGTGTCGTAGGCTTACCCAAACCTTTATAACAGGTTATGGTATTTCTTACGCTTACCCTCTATAACAGGTTATGGTATTTCTTACGCTTACCCTCTATACCAGGTGGTGGTATTTCTTGAATTTGGTGACCATTGAGAGTGTTGCCCATGTAATGTGATGTGGTGTGTGTTGAATATTAGCTTTCATTGCTAGATTGAAGTTCATGGACAGAATTGGATTTGTGCTAGGCAAGGGATCTGATTGCCTTTAAGATTTTTGTCATTGTTTTAATGAAAATAGGTGACTAAGAAGATTTTATCAGTTAACAGAAATCGGCTTTGCTTTAGATTTGATGGCCATAACCCAATGAACCTATTTTAGGGTTATTGACTTTGAATTTACAAAGCTGCTGAGATGTTTGTGCTGTTTCTGTGTGTAATTCAGTGTGCATGTAAGTTTGTTTGCACATTTACTGTGTCTTAGTAAATGTCTACTTGCGTAACCAGGCATTACAATTCTTCAATTAAATTGATGAAATTTTTGATCCTTCAAATTCTTGTTGATCACAGTAACATGCTATGTACACGAAGGCTTTTTGTAACCATGTATATCTGTTGGGTTATTAGCCGACATCATAGTAACTAAACTTCATTGAAACTTAATTTAGCTTTCAAAAATTTTCTGGGGCTATCGACCTCTTTCTCATATTTAATAGGTAAAATATGCCTGGAATTTCCTTTCAAGACTTTTCAAGAACTTTGGTATCAAATTTACGGTCTGGCTCTCTGGCTGTAAAGTCCTAACAGAAAATCCAATTGTGTCCTTTTATTAAGAGATTTGTTGTAAGAATAAACAGCTAAGTGGGTGTTAGATGCTGTACTGCAAAATGACATTGCTGGTACCCCGAGTCATTAGTATTTCGTCATTTTGTACGTTTTTTGGACAATTCCTGGGTTTGTATGAGCTGGTGTTATGAGTAGTCTTTCATTTGATACAGCATTTGTTGTATTACAGATGGACGTCTCTGTTCTATGGTGACCATGACAACCCAGGGACAGGGTCACAGATGTCTCTAGACTCTCAAATTCACAAGAAAGACAGGGTATACTTATCTTTTTACCATTTAATACCTCGATTGTTGCTCAGAAACTAGAAAAAAGAACGTTAAGTACTTTTAAAAATTCAGTCGTACAGATGACATATGTTACAATTACTCTGTTTTGGAAAGTATTCTTTGAAATTCTACTTTTCATCAGATGTTGGTATTTTCAGACCTATTCCTAATTGACGGGGTTTTTTTCAGGGTTTCTGTTCATGGATTCCATCTTTTCTGAGAGTAAGGTAAGCTAAATAGTGGTTGTTTTCATTCAAGTTGAAAGGTGGATTAAATGTTTAGTGTCCCTTTGTTCAAAATGATATGCTAGACTGTTTTTTTGTAAAATGATGCATTAGGTTGTTTATTGTCCATCTTGTTGCCATTACATAGAACATGAAACTCAGGTGTTACAGGTTTACTTGAAAATTGTCAAGCCTATTTATTAGGCAAGTGTCCAACAGCTTTATGAGTCGTATGTTGACTGAATGTAACTAAGTCTAGAACAGTTGTTCAGTACAGTGTGCGTGAATACCATAATGATTCCTGTTGATATTAACAGGAAATTATTCCACAGATTTAGACCACAGTAAGTTACATCATTTTATCTAGATGATCAATTAGTTTCACTTGCAATACACAAGTCCTTGTCCTCAACAACCCTGTTTGTTTGGCAAATATTCACGTAACTTGTGGTGTCTGTTCTTAGTGAAGTTTTCTCAAATATCTATCTTTTGTTTGAATCCCTCCTTTGTAGAGATGACGATATCCAACGCAAGTGTGGCCGTGATGCAGTGCTCTACTTGTCTTTTCAACGCCACCTGTTGGTGTTCATGACCATTCTCTGTGTGTTGTCGCTGGCTGTTGTTCTGCCTGTCAACTTTCAAGGATATCAAGGTATGTTCAACATGTAAATTTCAAGAGTTTGCTTGCCTGATGTGTGCATGAAGATGCATTTAGCGATAATTACAGCACAGTTGCATTGTAACCATGTTGTAAAATGCCAATAGAATCATTGATTATAGACAACAGATTCACAACTCCGACATTTTCTTGCATACTATCCTAGAGGAGGCGCCACTCTCATAAATCATCCATTTCAGTTTACGGTTAGTGTATTGTGATGACACAACAGCCGGCCATGATTAGCAGACGGCATACTTTCCAGAAATAAAACTAATTTGCCAAAATTTGGCCAGATGTCGCCAGTGAAAAATGACGTCATTGCTTCTGTAAGAGCACAGATTTCGTCCTTTGAAAGTATGCGGTCCATGTACTATAGTCTATGATAGAATGATGCATAACATAACCTTAAGTGATTTACTTAACTTGGGAGATGCTTAATGCTCTGAACATATTAAATAAAATCTATTGTCTTGAACTGTGTAGAAATATTTTAGCCAAAAACTAAACCAGAACAAGCTAAAAATATTCAGACAAATTCCTGGTTATGAGGGATAGGCTGAGAACAAATTTCTTTGTTCAAATAGTCTTCCCTCATAATCGAGAAGGAACATGAAAGTTAGTAAGGTGACTAAGTTATTCTACAGTAACTTTGCCACCCTAACAGTCATTTTTGCTATTAACAGAATTTGCCGTCATGATGGAAAACGGTATTTTGTCTGATTATTTTTGCTACTAACAGAATTAGCCGTCATCAATGATGGAAAACGGTATTTTGTCTGATTACTTTTGTCTTGCACTGTAATTGGTTTGTTTTTTGCAACTGTCAGTCCTCTCATTAGACTGTAATGGCCAATGTTAATTTTAAGAACTAAAATTGATTAATTTTGATATTAGTAGACTGTAAGCAGAAATAACTGGCAAATGTTCCCCAGTCTCTGATGGCAAACTTCAGCTTTTACAAATAGTCGTGTTAAAAGTGTATCCATAATCAGTTTTGTCATTGAATATCTCTTGTGTTTACAGCCACGGACAGTGCTCACTCATTTGCAGATACTACAGTGGCCAATTTGAATAACAAGTAAGTATGTCACACCTTCAACCAATCACTTAAATTGTTAGTAACTGGATCGAATTTGACCATGGATTTTTTTGGATGGAATCTCTTGATCATTTCCAATATCATGAACATGCTCTGTGGTACAACACGTTTTTGCAGCTAAATTCCATGCACATTTTCATTTTTAAAGATTGAAACAATTTATTTACATTTCAATCCTTAATGTAATATTGAGCTTTTAAAGAATAGGTTATGTTCTGTTGATGAGGTTTGTTCCTATGCAGCGGGATTAGTTTAGTTCGTACATAGCTTATTTCAGTGTTTATTTCTTCAAAATGTCCCCTCTTTGTTGACATTGATCATTACTACCCTCATTTCCAGTCCTACCTTACTTTGGGTGCACACAATCTTGACTATTGGTTACGTGGCCGGTGCCATCTACTTCATGAGGCTGTTCTCAATGAACGTCAAGTACGACGGTGACGAGGAGGTGACGAGGACGCTGATGATCACCAACATTAAGAAGGACAAGTGTTACAACAGCGTCATGAGGCGCCATTTTACGTGAGTAGGGTAAAATATCATCATGAGGCGCCATTTTACGTGAGTAGGGTAAAATATCATCATGATTCGCCATTTTACGTGAGTAGGGTAAAATATCACCAATTTAGGATACATGTGGAAGATAAGTGAAATTTTATTTTGTCATTTTTCATAAAAATATATAACATCAAATTAATGTTTTACAATGTTCTAAGTTTTGTACCATAGATACCATAAGAAAGTAAATGGAAAAATTGTAGGCATTCATTACAGTGAACTTGAAATATGGAAAAGGAGTAATTTTGGTAAATTATTTTTGTCTAAAATTGGTTAGATTTTACCATTAGTAAGTATCGCTCACATCTCGTTTATCTGTTAATGAAGGCGCTAGTAGTTTTGCCTGCAAGGAGGAGAATTTTTTCTGTTTCTGTGAAACGCTTTTTTCAACTGGCTTTCTTTGCAATGAGTGAGCTATGATTTGTACTCTACTGCAGGTTTATAACACAAAATAAATATCCACACTCAATTTGCAATTTATTTGAGTTTTGAATTTGTGTGCGCTATGATATATTAAAAGATCTCAACATTGGGAGTCTACTTTTGCTTTGTCCAGGTCTAGATAATTTGTGTTGTGTTTTTATAATCATAGAGATTTCAGCTAATCCACGCTGATATCTCCATAAATTGCTTGTAGTTGTGGGACTTCAGCATTGGACATGTATGGTAAGCTAACCCTGGTGCTTTACGTCACATACTGAAGAATGAAGCAATGTTAATGGTGATCTATGACTTGATTATTGTCTACAGATTATTCAGTTCATTATTTAATGTGATGACATGGTTTTAGTCAAAGATCACAGACTAACCACTATTGTTGCTTCATCTTCATTGACCAAGTTTTCTTTCCCATGACATGTTTCAGAGAGGCTTACCCAGGTGTGGTCATAGAAGATGTTCAGTTTGCCTACAACATTACTAATTTGATGAAACTGGATAGCGAGAGGTTTGTATGCTCACGGCTGTTCAATTCCTTGGATTTCATCTACGGCGCTGCTGTAATTTTTAGAATGCATTGTGGTTTGGTTGTCAGCTCATGAACATCCACTGACATCATAGATATACCAAATTATAATTTGTATTTTAGATGGTGAAATTTAACTTCAGTGTGATCGGATTGGGGGTATCTTGAGAATATTTTGTTTAAAATATTTGTTAATCTAATGCTTTTATTCGATGCATTTTGAGGCTTGTTTTCTATGTTTTATCTATGTGTCATGATGCTTTTAGTCATACTTGCATGTTGCAGGGAATTTATGCTTTCAATTCTGCTGCACTCAACTGACAAGTGTTGTTTTTGTCATTGTTTACACATTCCCAAGTTATCTGTGATGTCACCAAATGTTTGTCAGCTGGCACAATGCAATGTCAAAAATGACAGCAGCGCATTATAAAGTCATCCAAATTCACTCTTGCACTTTCACTGTTACTGTTAGAAACCAATGCCATTGATGCCTCATTCTTTCTCTCTCGGGGGCCGAATATCGACCCAATTCCCTTATAGAAATATTTAAATACTAAAAATCATGCGGAATTCCCCTCATCATGCCCAAAAATTCCCTTCAAGGTTATAATTACTTCATCTGCTAAACAGTAGTCTCGGCATTGCTGATCAGGATGATGTCGGGGTGAAATTTGCCCCTTAACCAAAATGTTACCCTCTCAGAAGGTACAGGCATGTTTCCCCTGAAAACACTTAAGAAAATCGTGAAATTTTAAACATTCGATCTTGCGTACACTACATGAAAATGTAACCTGATCTTTTACTCCTGACAACTGTGCACATGTAGAATTGACCCTCATAGCAGCTGAGTGTATGCCGAGGAATGTTTAAGCATGGAAGGGCTACAAGAAGAGATTACAACCACTGTGACAAGTAATGATGGGGTCATGACCTGTCATTTTCACTGCAAGCAGATATAACCATAATGGTGGTCAAACAGTATTGTATCTGATTACTTTTGGCTTGTACTGTAGCAGCTGGATTGTACCATTCTAAGCAAATAATTATTTGTACTAATTCAACTTTTCAGTTACTGTATTATTATACTTAAACTGAAATTTCACTCATCATTTTGAAAGAAGAACAACTACACTGTCTATTGCTTGATACTTTATTGACCATCATTTTAAGATAGCTACTACTTTTTCGTTTACCTTTTGTAATTAGTTTTATTTGTTTCCTGGTTCCTTTAAGGTGTAGACTAATAAGATTTGCTTATTGCTAGTATGAACGATGAAAGACACTCTTGACTTGATTGAAGGTGATGGCAGTGTTGCAGGTGGTTTTAGATTGATTAAAGGTGAATTGGATATGTTTTAATATTCATTTCACAATCACTTAGTTTTCCTCCTCTCTCACCTTAAGCCGGTGAAATTATTCAGCTTTCTTTCTTTGATTTGATTTCCATTTGCCCAGGTGGTGGTTGTAAATGGTCGATTAAATTGCCATCTGACAACAAGTCATCAAGCATTCACCATAGACTAATGGTGTAGTATCTTTTATGAAAGAGTTTCATAGTCATAGCAGAGCTAAACCCCTATTAACATGACTAATGGAACCTTATGAAATCTGGTTCATATCCATCTCAGTCAGACACTTATCTGTAGATTGTCGTTCTTGTCAATGCACTGTGACAAATGCGTTGTTTTAATATCCTTATTTTTCTGTACTTCTCAGGCAGGCAGCCAGGGAAGGTCGTATTAACTCTGAGCTGCTGTACAATAAAGATGGCATCCGGCCCATGATGGTGCCCTACTTCTGCGGTATACTCTGTTGCTGTTGTGAACCCTGTGGCTGTGACAAGGTCAGAATGGGGCAGAAGAATGACTTGGGCAGTGACGCCATCCAAAACCTATGGATTGTTGTGCTCAAAACATAGAGATATGGGATTGAAAAATTATTGAATTGAGTTACACTATGGCTGTTGTTAAAAGTTGCACAACCTTGAATTTTATATGACGACATCATGGCAACTGGTATATTTAGCAGTTCAATCCATTTTAAGGCTCAACGCCCTCGTTTTGGTTGGTGGTTGAAAGACTGATGAATGTTATTTAAGTTTGTGTTTTATACAAGAGGTGTCTGTCATCTGCTTGTCATTGGTGATTAACAAGTTTTAGTGTCATTGTTTTCCAAAAGACAAGTTACAAGTGCAAAAGATTTATTTCTATNTATGTTTCGGAGGAACGTAAATTGTCAACATTGCCGGGGCATCTGGGACAGCGTGGTGGGAGATATTCAATGGCGTCTCGTGTTATTGTTAAGCGCGGCGACAAATACTACTGCTCTGCAGCCAAAAATGTGTGGGTTGGGAGTGGACGGGCGAGCTGAAAGGACGCAGATGCATGCTACTGATGGTGGTAACGTTTTTTTTTTTTTTTAGTCCTCCCGATTTTTGTGGGGAAAGGTTCACACTGACCATTTCAAGGCTGGTTATCGGGCAAGATTTGGGCCGTAAAAGTTTCAAAGTTTCCGCGTTTTTTGTCATTGGTCATTCCAAGCCCTGATTGTAACAGCATTTTGTTTTTGATGACTATAAATATCTTTGTGCATATTAAGATACTGTCTGACTTAATTAGCTAAACAAAGTTACTTTGATTTGCTTATTTTTAGTCTTAAATGAAAATTATAGTAACAATCATGAAAACAGTACAGTCCTTAGCTTCATATCGTTCAAGAAATATGGTGATGGTACACTTTCGTAACTACCTCAGCCCCCCATGGCTGTTAATGTTCTCAATAATTATTAAGCAATCATCTACTGTTCACCAAAATTATCATTCCTTAAAATTCCTGTTGGAAAGGAAGATTCAGTTCATGTCATCTGCTATAAATAGTCATATGTCTTGACATTTTTTTAAAGGTGGATGCTATTCAGTACTACTCTGAAGAAGAGAAGCGACTCATAGGCGAAGTAGAGAAAGCCAAGGCCACATCGTATCAGAAATCAGTCGGAATAGCATTCGTCACCTTTCAAACTGATCAAATGGCTATGATGTAAGTCTTAATTATTATTTAGTTTGATGTAATTATCTAATTTAATATTATAGCGACTATAAAACGTGTTCTGACAAACAAAACTTTCTTCATAAGGCATATTTGTTCTTACGAAGCACCATCATCGCGTCGTTATTTGTTTGCTTGAATTGAGATTGCTGACGATAAAGTTCATGTAATTCATCTGGCAGTCAGGCTGCTTCAGTGACTGATCTGAAGTAGTTATGAACTCTTAGATCTTCTCAAACTTGGAGATTACTTCTATTGGATTTAAGGAACAGGACGGAACCAATTACAGTTAATTTGAATCAAAAGTTGTTTTCTGACACGAGATACGAGTTTATTGCGCTTTTACTGCGGGGGAATCCATCTGCAGCAAAACATTGTGATGGCAGTGATGAGTGATGGTAGTTTTTCAAATGCATTTAAGGACAGTTGTTGGCTTGTAAACATCCGCTGACATCACTGAAAACTTGGAGAAGTGTATAAACCTTGGTTGTGTTCTGTAGATGCAAGAATTTAGTGATTATTGCTTTGTGATCACATACTTCACTTGTGAAGTTGTGCATAATCTTGCATTTTCCCCAGGTTTCTTGGCTCTACAATGTGCAGCCCTGGCGTTCATTTGATGCATTTGTAGCTCATTTTTTATTTATTCCTAGTACACAGATTATTTATATTCTTACAATGTGATAGCTTTAAGTCATACTCCCACAAAAAAGCATGTTACAGTGGACTCTCGCTTTCAATTATAGTGAGCTCCAGTGACAAGTGCTGTTTTTCGTCATACTATTTACTAGTCACCAAGATCACCGTATGTTTATGAACCAAAAACCATCCCATAATGCATTTAAAAAATCCCAGGAGTGTCATAGATGAAATGCCCCTAATTGAAAAGTGGTTCAGAACTGCATTCAATGCATAGGTGCACCACTGTTAACTAATAACAAATTTGCAGGAATTTTTGCTTCCTGCATTATTTTTACTCTTTAATGAGTAGTTTTATAGTAATGTTTCCAACAACATCTGGTCCTCTTTTCGTCTCTAGAAACATAGCTTAAGACTTCTTTCGGGGCATATGTCTTACAAAAATAAGATTCAATTAAGCTTTTCAATGCTAATCATTTTGTTGTAAACACTTTACAAGGTTTACTATCCATTGTCATTCCTCAGTTGTTGTTCACAACCAGTCACCACTATTGCAGGATATACCAGGACATGAAGCACTCGCTGCTTCACAGTACAAGATTGCCTCGTCTCTCATCACTTAGTGTGGAGATTGACTCTATTCTGTGGGACGCTACCTATGCACCCAGTCCTGATGACATCTATTGGTAACCTTCAGAATTGATTTAATGTATCTTCTGCTGTTAGTGCCAAGATAGTAATTCTTATTTGAATATTTTGCTTCACTGTTTTTGGAAATTAGTTCTGATCCTGCAGAAAATTTGTAAAAGTATTCAACAACCCAGCCTTAACACTTCGTTAAAGTTTTGCCTTGAGGGTGTAGCATTGAACAAAGTAATGCCATTTTCACCATGTACAAAACAGGAAAAAATTTCCCAAAAAGAAATTTTGCTGTTTTGTAGGTCTCAGTATTAACTATTACTTGGCTGCTTAAAACTTAATTTTTGGTTGTCGTCTCTCCAGTCATTAAAAATTATTTTCAACATATTCTTAGTGTATTCTAGGTGTGAAAGTTAAAATAAAGCATAGTTTAAAATTTTTTTTCACTTTTCTCTTCTATGATGCCACAAGCATGCAGTAGCAGTACGCCTCAACCCCCTTTCCTCCGTAATGCATAAGTTATACACTCATGAATATGTCAATAATAAAATGACTGGTCCCTTAGTTAACACTGTATCCATTTGACCCATCTAGGGAGAACCTGTCTTTACATGCCACTGTGTGGTGGATCAAGGCCATCTTCATCAATGCCGTAGTTATCATAAGCCTCTTCTTTCTGACCACGCCGTCCATCCTTATGAACCTACTGGACAGTTTCCACTACACACAAGACTTGCATGTAAGAAAGAGGGATGACATTTTCCAGGGCAGGGTGGCTGGTTGCATTCGTTTCCCTCATTGCTTTTATACAAATTGTTCGTTGTGCTGTTAGATAGAATTGTTTACAGACACATCAGTCATGTTTTATTGTAATGTTAAAAATATTTTTTCTGCTTCAGTTTAATTTAATTTTGGGTAAAGCCCTTTAATGAAGTTTTTAACACATTGCAGTGTAGATAGCACTTATTCTGAAATTTTAGTTTTTCATCATGCTGTCAGATTTTAATAGATCTGACCTTAACTTTTTATTAATTTAATATCAATGATAAAAATACAAGAGTATACAGACCTGTAAGAATTGTTCTTAGATGTCTTTGGATTGCTTTAAACTAAGGTAGAAACTACAGGAAGAGTGCAATGTTAAATGTTGAAGTGGTCAGTGTTGTTGAATTTCTTGCTGTATTGTAATGGACTATAATCTGTTTCCCTTGTAGAGTGCGTTCTTGGTGCAGTTTTTACCCACAGTCTTACTGTGGTCCTTCACTGCTTTGCTACCGTACATTGTGTACTATTCTGACCAGCTCACTGGACACTGGACAAGGTGTGTTGCTGTTTACAATATCATCCTTTGTGGTATTGGCAATGAGAAACCACGCAAAGGTTTACTCAAATCAAAAAAATCACATATTTGCAAGATTTGATCATAAGCCAATCAGGAGCTAAAACAGTGAAAAAATTATTCCATCTGCTTTTATGTCACAAGTTGTCACGTTAGTTTCTATTTTTCGATTACACGAACCACTGTTGGAGGATTTTACAATTTTGTCAAAATCGGATTAATTAAGGGACTTCAACTGTTTCTTAAAATGTTGGCAAAGTCTTACTATAGTTGTTCAGTTTTGTCCAAGTATGAAACAGGAAGTTGTTTATTATTGGCAAAACCTTGTGATTATGTGGTTTTGTCCAAGTGTGACATAGCAAGTTGTTTATTATTGGCAAAACCTTGTGATTGTGTGGTTTCGTCCTGATTTTGACAAGTGTGGTTAAGAAAGTTAGAAAACTATAAACATTGGAGTCTCCTACTTTGGGCCATGTTTTGGCAAACGTTTCCAGTAATAAACAAACCTTCTATGGAATTTGTCTGAGATTTTATCAACAACTAACAGAAGTTCCACAAAAGTGTGTTTTTTTTAAAAAATAGAACATAAACACAGCAAATATGGACAGATAGGAATTAACAAAAAATGTTTTAGTTTTCTGAAGTTGTGATTTTTTTCAAATTTAGCACTTGGCAATGTTTTTTTGTTTTTGCCGATCATCAGTAAAGTGAGAGCTGTTTTGGGATTTAATCATTGAGTGTGATGTTTCAGGACTTCTGAACACCAGGCTGTCATGACCAAGTGTTTCATATTCCTTACACTGATGGTGGTCATTCTACCTTCACTGGGCCTGACTAGTGCCAAGGCCTTCTTTGAATACTTACTCTCTGCAAGAGGCGACACGGAAAATATCAGATGGAAGTAAGCGGAATTTACTTTGAACATTAATGACATGGCTGCATCTGTCACAATATCCTCCACAATCCCCTCCACAACCCTCTCCACAATCCCCTCCACAATC
>NMRA01000138.1:746766-782900 GCA_002633005.1 Phoronis australis | reverse complement strand
TAAAAAGTCTTCGTAAGAATTGTCAGGTTGTGTTGGTCTTATTGAACTGTCTGCTCAAAGTAATGGATATTGGAGTGTGAAATGAAAATGTTGGTTTGCTTTGTTAAAAGCTGCATTTAGCTGGGAAATTGAATTAGGCCTTTTAGTCTCACAGAATTGGTCTACAATGTTCTTACTGTGTTAGCTTGTACACATTGTCGTGGAATCCATTCACAGTAACAATATTGTGAGACTGGTTTTATGAGAGTAAAAGGCCTTATTCAAAGTTCCTTTCCAGCCAGCTAAACAGGGTAAAATGATATTACCATAATTCAGTTGTTTCTGTTCTATTCCTGCAGGTGTATATTTCTTCCGGATAATGGTGCATTTTTTGTAAACTACATCATCACATCGGCGTTCATCGGCACAGCTTTAGAACTCATACGTTTCCCTGAACTCTTCATGTTCATAATTAGAGTGATGTGCGCGAGGTCAGCTGCTGAACGTACAGCCGTTAGAAAGGTGGGAACTTGTATTTTAAGGACAATGGCAACACTAGGGTATACTTAAAATGGGCATGAATAAACATATTATAGTATAAAATGTTCCGTTGCATTTGTTTTGGTCTAAGCCACCCTTTGGTATTACTAAACAGAGATTGCACTCCTAATATGTCTGACTCAGTACATTCCTGTTTAGTCCTTTTAACTGCTCGGTTATGATTTTCAGCTTTCAGTCAAACCTCATTACAATGAGTCCTTACCCTTTCTAAAATGTTCATGAGTATTAGCAAGAGGTCATTGTATCCAGTATGCAATGCACTTGGGTTATAACTTGTTGAATAGAATGTTATTAGTAAGTGAATTTTGTTAACGTGGGCTGCATTCCGTAGATTTAATACTGTAACAGTCACAAGAAAAGCTGGTATCATCACATGTCACTTGTATTGCATGGCAATAACTACGAAGTCTTGTATTATCTTGTGTTTTTGTGCGTTTCTTGGGACCACTGAACACAGGTCAGGTTCATTGTAATGTGGTTCACCGTCAGTATCACCTTACATCAGGGTATGGTAGTATAAAGTGGAGCTGACAGTTGTTGAGACTCAGCGTCTTATGTGAGTTCAAGTAAAAACACCTAACCTTTGAGTGTTGTGGGAATGACCTAATTTTCTGGTTTTCATTAAACAAAGTATAATTTGAAATAAATTCAGTTCATCAGCAGAATCAATCCCTAAGTATTCCAGCTTGCAGGTATGTCACAGTTGTCTCTGTTGAATTCCAGAAAGTTCTATGGGAGTTCCAGTATGGTCAGAACTATGCCTGGCTGTTGTGTACATTCACTGTCATTGTTGTCTACAGCGTACCGTGCCCTCTTATCGTGCCTTTTGGTAAGTGGCTGGGCATTGTTCAACTGCAATATGTCCATTTTGCTTCACAATATCGTGTGGACTGAAGTCTTCATTTTGTGTTAATATCTCATAGTTATTATGTTTCTGTTCTGTACACAGTCTTAATAATTTGTAAAGCCTCCAATGCATCAACTAGCGAGGTCATCTAGTGTCCAGCCACAGAACCAGTCTATTTATCATTCAGCTGACAGCCATATTGCTTTTGTCACTTGAAATGACCAGCTTCAATTCCAAGTTAGTGAATTTAGTCCTCTGCAATCAGTTTTCATGATACCTATAAATCACTTTTAGTCTCAGTTGAGACTAATTCGATGCTAGTTGTCCTGGTCAAAAATTTTAAGTCACGGGAGATTGACAAAGGCAGCGTTCATTAGGGTTTTTAAGAAAATAGAATTATAATCAAAATGAGTCGGGAGTCTTGTCAAACTCAGATTACATGACTGTGTTCCTATTCATCAAACTTTTGTTATGCTAGAGATTCATGATTACATGGTTTATGTGGCCATGGGCTTTGGGTGCGGAAAACGAATATTTCAGTCAGGACTTCATTCAAATTGCTTATTCCAACAGCTCCGACACGACTGTTTATCACAAATGCCTCCCTGGTATATGCACTGACCCCAACACGTGGTATTCACCAAGTTTGCCAGAATGTACATCTGCATAATCACAAATGCCTCCCTAGTATATGCACTGACCCCAACTCGTGGTATTCGCCCAGTTTGCCAGAGTGGACATCTGCATAACCAATAGTTGGCATTGCTAACGTGCTGTAGCGCCACCTGGATTACTTAATGTCTCATTTACCAAGATGATGATACCAGTGGCGAGCTTCACGTTCTCAGTGTCCTGAGTTTTATTATTTACTAGTCAAAGGTTACGTGATGGTGCTGACACCGTGTATTCTTGGTTTCAATAAGTCAATAACTTCTAGGGTACAGCTAGTTGCTGCTTATATTAATTCATTTTGTCTCTTCCAGGTTTAATATACCTGGCACTGAAGCATGTCATAGATCGCTACAACATCTACTTCGCCTACGCACCGTCAAAGATAGATCGTCATATCCACAGCAGTGCTATCAACTACGTCATGGTGGCTCTTATCCTTCTTCTATTCAATGTTCTCTTCCTACTGCTGCTGAGATCCAGTAAGTTGACCGTCTCTCTACACTGCCAACATCTCCTTTAGTTTCTGCTGTAATGTTCTGAACACAACCATTGCTCCATCGTGTGCCTTGTAGTAATTATTTATTTGGGTCATTTCTGGACGACCTCGTTTATTGAAGGGCATACACAGTTCGTAAACCTTCTTGATTCTTGTTCAAGTTGGAACAACCTTAATTAAAATGACAAAATTTTTACCGTAGAAATTTAATTTAGAAAAATTTTGGAATGTCAAGTGTTTTCATTTGTCTGATTTACTGTCAGATAAGTTATCTTTGATTTTAGTTTGCAATTCAGTTTGTGTTAACCAATACGTTTTTGTCAATATATCTGGACTATTATTATCTAATTTTAACCCTACATTCATTGTGACAATGTTTTGTGAGTAAAATGGGTGTCACATATCTGACTGTCACTTGGAATGCCATGAATACCGAAATGATGTTACATATGTGTACGTCATACTGGCATTAAGTCTAGCATAACATTTAGCAACTCGAAACCGGAGCTATTATGAATTTTGTATTTATTGGGTTAGTTAAAATACAAACTGTAAGTCAGTTACTTGACTTGTTGAATTTATGTTGTATCTCTACATAATGTTCCTTGCAAATTGCAGCTTCATTTGGTTCTGAAACAGACAAAGACAACATTTCTGGTCTCTGCTAAATATGATCCTGGTGTTTCCTTCATTTAATTTAAATTGATTTATAATTTGGTTTGGCTTTTTGAAATTTGTTATTTTGACGTTTTGTTCATAATGCGAATTTGCATTACAAACTTTTCAACAGTTGACACCACTATAACAGATGAGCAACTCAGTATTCACTAGGTGGCGCTAATGAGGAGACATCTCTTATCAGCTTCTGATTGAAAGCAAGAAGCTGTTCCCCTGCATGAGTACAATGACCATACGATAAGCCTGTCATACGATTACCTGAATGCACGCAGTAGGTGAACCATTGTTTATCTAGACATGTTGTGTAGGGAAGTTCAAACTTGTGATTCTGACATTTTCTTTCAGGGTTTGCCATGTCCATTACTATCTCTGTTGTGTTGGTCTTCACCTTGATACTTTTCATTGGTCGATTGTTCTTTGGACTGTTCAAGAAACACAGTCACATCAGTTATAAGGTAAGGGAATAGAACCTGCACTCGTCACGTTAGTTTGTTTTTTTCCTGATAAATTGAAAATGCTACCGTCATTTCTTCAAACTTGCCACTTGTTTTGAATTAAATTTATTTGTTGTAAACTACTGTCACTTATTTGCTCCACATGTTGCTTGTAAACTTATTTTAAAGATATTCCATTTCATAATGAAGTTATTTAATACTTACCAATATTACCAATATTACAAATATTACCAATATTACCAATATTGCAAATCCATCACAGCGTAACAGTGTACTCAAATGTTTCACTGAGATTAGTTCCTGCCTGAGTCAGGAAGACATTTATGAGAAACATCAAGCAATCAACTGCAGCTATCTTGAATGTATAGTAATTGGTGTATTTGAATGAACGATCTATGCACTTTAGTACCAATCTGTAAAGGTCAAATCATATTAAGCACTGAATTTTAGTATTTGGATATCTCTATTTCTGTACGAAGCCACATGGTTTGTGTCACTTTAATGCCGTTTATCACCCACCAGCGTTTTGAAAACGTGGACGACGATTTAGATGAGGAAGGCGGGAGACTTCAAGAAGAGTCACAGGTGTCACCACAGAAGGTAAACATGCCCGACATTGAATGAGTGGTGATCAAACCCGCTATAAGCCCGCTTTGCATCATGAAAAACAACTTTTGATTTAGACCACTTACTGTCATGAAATTGGCGTGTTTCTTAGTCAAATCTAAGGCAATTTCTGGCCTTCAGTAGAACTGATAGTTTGTTATTGCTCGAGATCAGGCTCCACCTGTTGGCTTGTCATGGTGTGTCTTTCTACGGCCTGAACATTGTCTCGAGGAATGACCAACTGTCACTTCTTTTTAAATCCAGAAATCACTTCTTATCTGAGTCCAATGTTATAACAGTAAGTGCTTTAAATTAAAAACTTTTCTTCTTGGAAAGAATGCGGGCTCGTAGCAGCTTCACTTGAATTACCTGTTGTCAGCCCTACTATCACCATTATATTTTACAGTCACCATCTCAAGAATTTAACAAATACATCGAACTAGATACTGTAAAATTTGAGCCGGTAACTGAACCCGAGGTGAGATGTGGTGATGGTGCACTGAACTCTTAACCTTTGACTTCGGTCTCACTGGGTTTCGAAAACCTATCTCTGCCTTTACTGAACACTTTCGATTCCAAGACTGTAGATGCCAAGTCGTTTCCGATTTTGAGATTTCTAGTTCACGAGATATTTCTGGTTATTGGCTAAAACAATTCAGCTCTCTCATTCTCCTTGTTCTGATAGTCATCTTTCTTGCTCTCATAATTTATTGAAAGCGTGGCTGTGTTCAGCAGTCACAATTTTATTTTTGTCCTCTTCGGCTGTGATGCAGTTTCCTGTTTACAGTATCTTGAGAACAGATTGAAATAAAACTTGTAGATGCTGAATACGATAATTACATCTTCAGTGAATCTCAGTTGATGGATAGATGAAAATTAAAAGCACTTGATACATCAGTGTGGATTTTAATCGTAAATGTCTGATTGTATACCAATTGGCAATGTTTGAAATTTGTCTTACCCTTGAGTGATAAAATAAAAACAACCTACTTCAGCCATATGCCACCATTACTTTACAGCTTAACCAAATGTATGTTATGTAAGTGCAGCCTGTGGCTCATACTGTTCTTATACAACTTGCCCAGTGAAATTGTTTGTCCTTGGATATACAGTACAAGCCAAAAGGTAACAGACAAATACCATTTCCACATCATGAAAGTCAATCCATCTGAAAATGAATCAGATGCATCAGAACTGCTGCAGTCTCTGTCTACAAGATTACTATGCTGCCACAATAGTACATTACCTGGAGTACGCGAGCTCGTTGACCTAATTTCCAATGTACAGTGCACTAAGTGGCGTGATGTCCACAACTTTACTTTCCATAGTTCATGATGGTATTTTGCCCAGATTTTTTATGTCTCAATGATAACTGGTCCAAATAAACTCACTTCAGAACACTTTGTATAAATTTCTCCACTTAGGAACAGTCTCTAAAATTTGTAATTCAAGCAAACATTGAATTTTCTTGATTCTAAAGATTGAGACATGGTGATTTTGTCGTTCATCATATTTCTTAAGTTGTTCACAATGCATTATTTCTAAACATAGACTTGGCAGTACATAAAATCATTAAAAATAGTCACTGTCACATTTTCGTATAGCCCATAGTTTATAATACCATAGTGAATGATCGTTTGTCTCTAATTGTAATTGCTGTATTTGGGCTGGCCAACATTGCCTATTGCCAGATCTGACCTTGAGGAAAATAATCAATTTTCCACTGTTCCAAGCTGCAGAATCTTCACTGTAAGTGTTGATTCCATCTGCAGCAATACACCAGTGTCTATCATGTCTGCAGCATCCATTTTGATGGTGATTTTACCTCCAAAGTCACTTTTTCCTCCATAGTAATAAGCGTATCTTGTTATTTGTTGTAAACATTGCCTTCAACAATCATGTTGATTGTGTGTTATGTGTGGTGTGTGAACTGTACTTATTGATGAACTGAAGCTTTGTTGAAAGTAGTTTGTTGATCAACAGTGTTGCAGGAAAATTGTTGATTATGTAAATCCTGCTTTAGGAGCATTATACACAAACAAGTTTTCAACATTTATGACACAAGTGATTTTATAAAGAAATGATGTGCATATAAATGTGTAATTTTTAAACTGATGTGGAAATGTATATCAAACATTTTAACTGATGTAGCCACAGGTGGCATGCTGACGGAACTATGTGCGATGATTTCATAGTAAATGATGACGCACAATTCCTGTATGCTTTATAAGTGCAACTGGACATTGCTTTGTTTAGTTCTAAATGTTCTCATTTATAATTTACAGCCGTTTGTTCCAACAATTCTTAAAGTGGACAGTGATAAAGTGGAAGAGAATGGTGCCAGTTCAGCTGCTGCAACATATGGCACGGTCCAGGTGAACGTTGTGCCTGATGAGTCGGATGCAGACGAGACAGACCATGAGGACACCTTTAGGACACATTGAGAATGCTGATGAAGCATAGACATTCTGGAACATGTTGCTTTAATCGGGACACCTAGAATGATTTTGATGAGGCATAGACATTTTGTAATAAGTTGCTATAATCAGGACACGTTGAGAATGCTGATGAGGCTTAATCATTCTGGAATGCATTGCTTTAGTCAGAACACACTGAGGATGATAATAAAGCATAGACATTCTGGAATACATTGCTCTAGTCATGCAACACTGAGAATGATGACCAGGCATGGCATTCTGGAATATGTCGCTTTAATCAGGGATTGTGGAAGATGTTTCTTTAAGTGTGATTGATGTAAAGGTGTGATGACGTGCTTGTAACTGGGTCAAGCTTGGCAAGAGAGAGTTTTGATGGGAACCTTCTGGTGTAATCTGCTATAGAGGGTTTTGATGGGAACCTTCTGGTGTAATCTGCTATAGAGGGTTTTGATGGGAACCTTCTGGTGTAATCTGCTATAGTAAACGTGAGTGACGTTATGATTAGGAGTAGAGGGAATTGCGGGTGGAATACTCAAATGCGCTAAGTGTGCCTGGATGTGTCGCGAAATAGGATCACTTCTCCGTGTTACATTTTGTAAAGAGAAAGCTCTTGGTACTGTCAAAATTACCAGTAAAAAATATGATAGGCTCACTGGTCCATAAAAGTGAGTGGGTAAACTTTGTTGGTGCTCCACCTGGGTAAGTCAATGAAATCTCTAAAATACATCCACATTCAAATTGGTTTCAGCATCCCTTTGGCACAGATATGTACTTATTTTATGAATCTGCTTTTGGCACTTTTATCTATAAGAAGTTAATGGTGACATTGCACTTGCTTGACACTTTGAGTTTCCAGTAGCACTGTGCAATACATTTGCCATTCTCATGCATACAAAACACGTCACAGTAATGTCTAACTATACAGTTTGCCCTGTTTCTGAGTCAGATCCATGGGAACAGAGTTTGAACTCTGGTGTTGTAATAAATTGCGAGTACATTTTGTTGTAAAGGATTGGTCAAAAATGCTGTTCCCATCTCTGTAGACTTTTTCCAGGTGTGTAACTTGGTCAGTGGAATACTGCAGTGTAAACTACAGTGAGGAACTTGAACTTTTGTAACATCGTCAGCAGTTCAAAACCTACTGACGACGAAGCTGTCATTTGACGCTGGTATTGTCAGAGTAGTTATTGCAAGGTAGTGTTATGGTCAGCAAAATTAACCCCAATTACTGGCATGTCAGACTCATGCCTGTGGCTTCTTTAAAATCATAATGTTTCTATTATGCATATACATCTCTCTAAGGCCACTTGTTTAGTGTGAAGTTGAGTTGTTAAAATGTTTATTTTATTCTTAGGACCACAAGCTTTCTAATTACTAACACTAATTCCCTAAATATTTAGGCACTGATATATGATGAAAGGTCCAGTAATTAATGATACTTTGGCTGCAGTACTCATAAATATATTATGACAAGTTTACTAATTATTATGTTCATTTGATACATCAAAGTCTAGTCAACAGGCTCTGCTGCATTTCCTGACTTGAACCTTAGCAAGAAATGATCATTGTTGATTTAAAAGTGGTTGTGAATCTACTTACCAGGTATTTAATAATTAGTAGTATAGTATTTAGTTCTATGTACCTCTCGTATATCTGGATTTTATGTACCTGGTCATGTTAGTGTGTCCTCAGTTAATATTTTTGGTTCATGTTTTTCTCATCTAGAGATAATTTTCGTTAAAATGAGGATTTCTAATCTATTTGGCCAATAGTATACTTATTTTTGTCATTAACCAGTCAATCCTCTGTTTTGCAATCGCTTATGTGCACAGTTCCTGCTTGGAGTGGTGTGGCTTGGCTGAGGTACTGTAGCTCTGCTACCGCCATCTGTTGGTTCTTGTTGAATTGTTAGCACTAACTAACTAATAAGCATTATAATCCTTTCGGGTTCTGTATTACAAGTCTTTAGATTCTTAGTCCCTAGACCTACTAGTCAAATGGTCTTGTTTTAAAAGCTTTAAGATGACTGTTAGTCGTACAAATGTGCAAGTTTTGATTTTCTGCTATAGAAGATGGTGACTAGTATGACTATACTTCATTTCTGGTGGAGCAAACTATATTTGATGAAGGCTGACAATGATTTCTTGAAGGTTTTGTTGTTACCTTTGCCAAAGTGGCCTCGTTAGAAGGAGTTCCAATTTCCAAAAATTGCTGTTGTTTCTACACTGAATTATTTACTGTCAGTGGTCACGTGCAATCATGGGAGATAATGACTCGATATAGTATATAATTAAACTTTTTGTGGGTGTGACCCATCGAAATACCAGTGTGTCTTGGTTTATCAGTGTTGTACTTATGCTGAGCAAAAACAACAAGTGATTCAGCCAACGCTGTTCTTCAAGCCTCATCTTAAAAATCCAATATCACCATTTGATAACATTGCATCAACATTTCCTCCAACACAAGCAGTTGGGGTTGTTTTTTACCTTTTTGGATGGAAAATCTACTGAGATACCCACTCCAGAGTCTTGTTCCAACTGGATTGTTAACAAAATGATGCAACTCTCTACCAGTCAGTACTTTGCCATCGTAAACATGCCCACCTTGGATTGCTGCATCGCCCTCATTGTACAGCTATCAATTGTTGTGTCTCTGACTTAGAAGAGTAAATTTTGAGGCAAGTTCATAATGTATCGAGCTTAATTTTGCCTTGCATTAAAATTACAAAATACGTATTTTCAATAAGATATAATTTACACCACAAGGCACCACTGGTTTGGTGGCTATTCACTAACCTTAGATTGTCTTCATTTAACCAAGTGATGTTTTCCAGATCTTTTGTTTTTCTCTGTTAAAAATTTGTGTTAAATTTTATTGTTACGTTGATGTCCTTGTTTTTTAAATTTATGTTTAACATATCTGATTGTCAATTAACTATGTTTTACGTATTATGACTTGTGTTTCTTACATGCAGATTTGTTGACTTTGTAACTGCTAGACTAGTATTAGCTTTGTGCAATATTGTAAATGAAAGCTTTCATATTAAATAAATGTCTTTTATCATGGCAACAGACATTATACAAGTACACGTCAATAACAACATTAAAATACACATGTCCAAAATCATATCATATCTTTAAATTACTTTATCTCTGTTCACACCCAATATCACAGTTTTCCAATCAGCAGCATTCAGAAATATGTTACAACCACTTATTGGGGATTTACTTGAAGGTTGACTGAGGTTGTATCAACCACAGTACAGATTGTCGTGAAGTAAGATAGATAATTTTTCGGTCACCTCTTGAGAACAGTATGGCGGACACACGAAAAATTTTTTTTCGTATTTTCCAACAAAAAACAAGAAAGTTGCAATCTATAATTTGCTTGGATTGAAGTTTGTGTCCTAAAACGACATGAAGTAAAAGGTTCAAATTATTTGCAGCAGGGGGTGATCGGCTTTTGAAAAAGTAGAAGAAGCTTAATTCTGCCATTTATGTTTGTGCGAAGTAAGTTAAGAATTACGACCACAAAAAGTAAATGGAACATAACTAGGATTTCCCAGATTTCGCCTTGAGTGATCACGTGTAAGTTCGGGGAGGTAATTAACCTTATGCAAGTTGAGGGTACAATGCTATGAGTACTGCACTAATTTCCTTGAGCTCTGCGCAATCACTATATTCTTTATCAGCCCTAATGAATTGTAACAATTGCGCAAAAAGATCTCACAACACAGTACTCAGTGGCGGATTTACTTGGGGCCATGCCCCCCCCCCTTAAATTCTCCCAAATTCCATTTGGCAGTTTGGGTTTGCAAGTGACGGGCAAAATCCTCAGTGGTTAATACTCTGCCCAGCCCCGGCCCTCACTCAAAATCTTGGATCCGCCCCTGGTACTGGTCATAATTTCAGTTTACGGCAAGACACGTCCCATGACAAGCACTTACCAGCCCTTAGAATTATCAATAATCTGCAGTATAGGCACCAGGGTCCAGGTGAACGTTCTACTAGGAGGACATTTAGCTTTCATTTATGCATTTGTCCTCAGTGAATGCATTCCAATTTCATGCATTGCCTGAGTTGGGGTCTGGCGTGACTCACTCTTTCGTACTCATTCCGCAAGGTGGATCATCGTTTTTCATCATTTTTGTCAAGATCGGATTTCTGGGATTACGGTGTTGTGACCTTCGTTGCAGCCTGAAGGGTGCACTGTTCTCCGGAGTGAGAAATATCGCAGGCGGAGATGAGTCGGGAGTGCTTGCGGTAGATCTGAAACGGCCATGAAACAGCACACGGCACTGAATCGGTGTCAGAGCCGTTGGCAGAATATGATGTAAAGTCCATGATTTTGTTATGCGGATGAGACTGTGAATAATTTTAGCTCATCGATGTGATTGAACGATCTAAGATAACAAGTTTCAAAATTGACATTTCCGCGAATTAAATCACACCTAAAGTCAACACTTGAGTTTATATTGTTTAGTATGTCGTTACCCATGCCAAATGATGTATGGATTTCGCAAGCTATTTTTAACTTGCGAGATCCATGCGACGTGCAGCGCGTCCCATGGTTTTCGCCTATTGGACACTACCATTAACTATGCAGGTCGCATGATATATCGTAGCCTGCTTTGGGTGCCCATTAGCCGGTTACCGATAAATGCTTACTACTATCTTTATTATAAGAAAGAAAAACTAAAGTGAACAATAGATACGCAGATATTTATGTGAGAAGCTTGTGCCTTACTTTCCCGTCGTGCTTCATTNGCCCCGGCCCTCACTCAAAATCTTGGATCCGCCCCTGATACTGGTCATAATTTCAGTTTACGGCAAGACACGTCCCATGACAAGCACTTACCAGCCCTTAGAATTATCAATAATCTGCAGTATAGGCATCAGGGTCCAGGTGAACGTTCTGCTAGGAGGACATTTAGCTTTCGTCCTCAGTGAATGCATTCCAATTTCATGCATTGCCTGAGTTGGGGTCTGGCGTGACTTACTCTTTCGTACTCATTCCGCAAGGTGGATCATCGTTTTTCATCATTTTTGTCAAGATCGGATTTCTGGGATTACGCGTGTTGTGACGTTCGTTACAGCCTGAAGGGTGCACCGTTCTCCGGAGTGAGAAATGTCGCACTGGGGCGGGGATGAGTCGGGAGTGCTAATTGCTTGCGGTGGATCTGAAACGGCCATGAAACAGCACACGGCACTGAATCGGTGTCAGAGCCGTTGGCAGAATATGATGTAAAGTCCATGATTTTGTTATGCGGCTGAGACTGTGAATAATTTTAGCTCATCGATGTGATTGAACGATCTAAGATAACAAGTTTCAAAATTGACATTTCCGTGAATTAAATCACACCTCAAGTCAACACTTGAGTTTATATTGTTTAGTATGTCGTTACCCATGCCAAATGATGTATGGATTTCGCAAGCCATTAGCCGGTTACCGATAAATGCTTACTACTATCTTTATTATAAGAAAGAAAAACTAAAGTGAACAATAGATACGCAGATATTTATGTGAGAAGCTTGTGCCTTACTTTCCCGTCGTGCTTCATTATTTCACCATAAAATATCAAAAACTCGACGCAAAATCAACATTTCTCAAAAATGACTAATCTCTTTATTTGAAACAGAATATCATATTCAAAGGTTGCGTAAGTTTATCAACTCTGAACTGTCTTGCTGCTTTTAGTTGTCAAACTGTCGAACCCTCTTAATATATCATAATGTGGAATGTGTATTTCTAGGGACACAATTTGTGAACTTTGTAGACTAGTGGGTAGAAAGTAATTTAGCTTTGTGTAACATTGTAGATGAAAGAAGTTTTTAATAAACAAATGTCATTTATCATTGCAACAAACATTGTTCATATACACATTAACAAAACATGTGCGAAAATTATGTTGTTATTAATTTTTGATATTTATCTTTATAAGTACCGCATTTTTACAAATCAACAGTATTCAGAAATCTGTTTTATCAATTTGTGGTGTGATATTTTGTAAGAATGAGCTTGCCTCAACCCACGGCCAAAACCGTGACAAGAAATATTAGGTGGTTGACATCTCAAGACCTTAGCCCAACCACACGGGCACTGCGACCGCCAATTCTGATGAATAGTGTAAATTAATGCCGCCACGTCCGCTTTATGAACCTGATTATGATGAAAAACAAGAGGCCATAAGCTTTTTACACACCTTATGTGTAAATTTCATGTCTATCGGACAAAAAATCCTACATGTTTAGTATTTAAAAAACTTCACGGCAAAGCAACATACTAGGCGATTTTGTTTCGCCCACAAAGAATTTCGAATTGGGAGATCATACCTAGGCCGAAGTTGGCATGAATGTACAAATTTCCCGGCGGTGCTTTCCACACAAGGCACCCAATATTTATAGTACGGGAATTTCCATTGGGCATATAGCCAAATTACTCTAATTGCTCTATTGCAGTGCCACTAAATAGCCTGATAGCTATCACAAACAAACAATGTCCATGTCACAATATTTATTCTTGGAAGAGTAATGCAAAAACGCTAACATTCTCAGCCTGTGGGATACACCACTCAGTGTTAAAAAGACTAATTCCATAAAAAATAACACCGCGGAGGCAACACCGCACCCTTCTTAACAAAGCTTTGGCAAGGGGGTTAGAAATAGACCCTTTATGTTACTACGCCAGGTTATTGATACCGGACGAAGGTATAGTTCACAAAAACATTTGCGGTAAGAATTTCATGAATTTCTTTGTCATTTGTGATCGTAACACTTCTCAGACTTAACAAAGACTGTCTTTTGTATCTTCCTTTTATTGAAACTGCTCAATTATAACTTATGTGTTGGGCACCGTACCACGTACTATATAAGCTTTGAAACTTCGACTGGCGCATTTTCAGCAACAATAACGGCACGTTGAGAAGTCGTCAATCGTATTCAAAATTACTTATATGTTAGTGTAATACAACCGCTGAAAGGAGTAGCACAAAGCACTCTGACTGACATTTGTCTGGCGATTCGACTGCATTTTTGACGGGGATTACAGCTAGGAAATACTTAGGATATATTGGCCAAGTGGATACTGGTAAAGTGGAAACTGAGGGACCAATTCATTGTAGGTAGCTTTCCTGAAAAAGTCATCCTTTTGCCGGGATTTTTTCGAGGAAGATGTGAACAAACTTTTGTACCAGTTAACCTCATAACCATTTCTTCGTAGAGATTGTGGTCCAAAAATTGATGCCATGTTTTACGGTCAATAATGAATGTTAACAGTGTTGAAAACACTTCTTTTAGGTTGTGCAGTTGCAAAAGGAAATTCCTTAAGCGAACTCCTTTTGTAGAGACGTTTGCGGTAGATGACCCCGTGTCGATGTGAATGGTCGAGAAAAAGCACGGCATGTCTTGTATAATCTACCTCTTGCATGGGAGTACCCCCGAGAACTGACAAAAGGGCGCTAAAAGAATGTGACGCAATACGTAGAATTCACAATCCCTTTACTGAGTTATGTTTTGAAAATTTGGTTCCAGGGAATTAAAGCAACAAGAAAGTTAAGCGTCATATCTACCCTCACAATATTTCTTACATGAACGACAAAAATCTTACTGTGTAAGGAGATCCAAACAGGATCATATACGCATGTCAAAAGTACGCGTAGAGAATGGACGCATAACTGTCTTTTGTAGCAGCAATAATGAATGGGGTGAGCCTGTCAACGATCATTATCAATTTGTTGATCAACGTAATCCATTAATTACAGAACTGTCTTTAACGGTTTAGTGGCACCTTAATTTGAATATTGTCTTGCACGGCTGTACTTTGCTATCTAAGAAATCTAATAAGTTTATCTAAAATACCGTAATAATTAATGTCACAAACTCTAAATTATGTACATGTGTTGACTTATTTATTAGCCCAAGTCGGAAACAATGGAAGACGGAACCACTAATGTTGTCAACAGTTATGCTGAGGGTTCAACATTTCAAATTGGAGGAGGCCACCAGACAGTGACCTTTATAAGGGAGATGAAAATAACCCGAGAAAGTACAGAAGGTGGGCCTATACATTTATTTCTCTTTTCAAAATTATTGTAAAGATCTCTACTGTAATTACCAACACTAACTTTCCCCTGTTTAAAAATCTTGTGAATGCCCAAACTTTCTCAAAATATTGCACGATGATATATAGAATAGATTAAAATAGACAAAGCATTTATTTGGTGCAACTTTTCTTTTATGAAAAGATGTAAAACAAACTTCCACTTGTCTGCCATGTTGCATCCTAAACTGATCAAATTTAACCGAATATGTTTGCATGGTCTAAATTATTTTGTATCTAACATGGTTAAGTAGCTGACACTCTGTAAGTATGTGAATCTACACAATACCTCTATTTCCTCGCTTATTTTTATTTCGGTGCGTCCCTGCAGATGGACATGAGCTGTCTTCACATCTCTTGTGGCCCTTTTTATTGCCATCTTTCCAGAGATTATTATTTTATGCTTCTGTACCGTTATCAGTCATAATAAATTTCCTTTATTTTTCACCTGTATACGGTCTCCTTTTTTATCTCTAGAAGCGGAGCTTGCGTCGCACCTATCATTTTCGGGACATACTTCGAACGTAAATGAGTATGGACATGACTCAGTACTCAGTGGGCGCGTTCCATAGATCGACACATCACATTTGCAAGTAGAACTAGTGTGGTCGCTTAGTTAGTCTCTAATGCACGGCGATGTCTTACGAAGACCTATGTGATCTCCATTTTCTCGCAAGAAACGTGCTCAATGGACTGCAGCCCTGGTATCACGGCCAGTGAGGGGGAAACATTGACCCGGGCCGCCCCAACCGTCGATTGTTTACAAGTACAAAATGTAGACAGATAGATAGATGGATAGATAGTTTATTTAACCATTCATAATACAAATAGTCATGCACCTAAACAAGTCAAAACTACGAACTGGGTCAAATATCGATTTTGATGATAAAAATATGCACTGTACACTTTCGTTTTCATTTTCCATATCAAATCATAAAATTACTTTCATGAGAAGTTTTCAACTTCTCTTTTTGAACGATTTATGTCATAAGAATGTTGTGTTTACTTTCTTCTTTATCGCAGTGCACTGTAGTGAGGGAGTGCAAGAACAGAGCGAATGCCCCCTTGGCGCCTGATGGCAGTTCATATCTGTCGTTGGCCAAGTGATTGAAGGTTACGCACGCTACGTGCGTAAATTATTCTTGTCAACGACGTAAAACAACTTTCAACGGCGTAAGTTAATTCTTTACGGGATAAATTAATTCATTACGAGGTAAATGATTTGCAGCGTAGATTAACTATTAACGGCGTTTAATTACGCCATTGACAATCTACGCTGTTAACGATAGTTAATTTACGCAGGAAATTGTGGCCGTAAAGAATCAATTTACGCCGTTAATCATTAATTTACGTCGCTAAAGATTATTAATTTACGTACGTAATTTACGAGTGTAACGTTCACCCAGTTGTCCAACTATAAATGTCTTCACCTTGGTATATAAAAGACTCGCTTTACCAGAATTATAAACAACCGGATACTGGCAGCAGATTATTAGTATCCTTTTCCATTAATTGTTGGCCACGGTCATCTGCCTTTTTGCACTTATTTGCTTGCGTCTTGGGAATGATGCCTGGCGAGAGATGAGATCTTCGGTTCTTTAATAATAGGCGACACAATAACCGAAACTTGGTAATCAAGTTCTTGCCTCTGTTGCTCATTAGGAGTGCTACATTTTGTTAATGTATGGTGCAAAATGAACAGACAGTTGTTTTTGCATGTCAACGAAACTCTCTTAGAACTACGACTTTTACAGAAACTGCTCAGATCCTTTACATCTTGGTATAGCACATTTTAAAGTGACACACCATATTGATCCGAAGTTTGAGCGCGGCCCTAAAGAGTTGTGCGTCAACGACACAGTCCGGCCTGAAAAGATAGTCCCTGTACTCCTAACACCGTACTTTGTTTAGGGTAACCTGGAGATTACTAATCCCATTATCAAAGTTTAATTCCTATACTTAGTGTAAAAATAGCCTCCATGGCGACTCGTTATATCTGATGGCAACCAATACTTCACCCGGCGGCTGAAAAGGGTCAGCCCATCAGCATGTGCACCATTACATGCTTCGCTGAGTTGACCCGTAGGAGGAAAAATCCGGTTCAAAAGTTGATTACAAATCGTTTATAAAGGCGAATCGTTGAAAACTTGTCTTTAGGACACTAGCTTGATTGATTTGAAGATAAAACTGTGAAAGCAAAATATCTAATATTGAAAAATGGTTAGTTTGACAAAAACACGGATAAAGTAACATTAATATATTCTTGATAGCAATATTTCATTCAACTCGACTTAATGAATAATTTTAATTTTTTCAAATTTCACAGATGTCCCCATGTATCTCAATAATATTTTTTATTTATTGACGTTAAGACCACTCCTCTTCTGAAGACACCCCTCATGAGGCCGAGGACCACCAATCATCGGTCAGTCACGCGAGCGTCAACCAAATAGGTGGCCAACAACAGACTGTCTCTATCTCAAAGGTTGAACAATTAACGTTACGACAAGATGGATTGCCAGGTATATGTATGGGCGCAGAGCCAAAAAACAATGCGCAACTGTTTAGAACTAATTCTTGTGTACGTACGTGAAAATGCTTGTGTTTAAATTAGTAAGTTAACAATTAACATTTACAAGGAAGAATCGTAGGCCAAATACAAGATGGACCAGACCTTGAATTCCTGACAGCACAGGACAAAGGACAGGAATTTGGAAGGATCAAAGGATTCTTTCTTCTTGATGGCGACGTTTGCTACATGTAACCGTGCTCACCGACTTCACGTCTGGGGAACTCAGATATTGAGTGTGTCTTATAAAAAGAATTGATACGTCCAGAAGTGTGAGGCCCTTGCAAAACGCAAAATTTTGCAAGATATCGCCGACGCATTACAAGCAAACCAAGTAATAGGACTCTTTGTACTCATGAAATTCTTGAGAAAGTTCGTCCTTCACGAATCACTGTTGTTTGCGTTATCATGAACATCATTCTTTACTAATGAACATCATTGTTTTCTCTCGTAAGCCATGCAATTTTTCGCACGCACCTCAATTCTATTCTGGCGAGTACGATTCACGAATTTCGTTTCTTTTCACTCTGTCCACAAGGTAAGAAATGTAATACCCTGTATATTGAGTAGTGGTTCTTAAGAAAATAATAATGGTGCGTAGAAATAGAACGAATTTACCTGGGTAGGGTTTCAATATTTTAATGTATTCGTTCAGTACAATTTGGCAATACTAGTGGCCAACGTGGCCTAAAATTTTCATAGTTAACGCCGTTTTTGACGAAATTCATTAACAGGTTTTGAAGAAGCAGAACTTACCACTTTACCCTAAACTAATCTGTTTGTGATTAAGTTTTATCTGTTTTCAGGACAAGTTAACATGGACTGGGTTTTGGCTAAGTTGCAAGCAGTTGAGGTAATAATTCCTTCATTTTGTACGCAGATTGCATGTCGAACAAAATTAAGCACAATTTGCATTAAATAGCAAATTTATAGTAAACTTCAAACTTCAGTAGGCTAAAATTTTTAATTTTTTAAAGAAATGGTCGAATTCAGACGAAGAACATTGCCATTCATCTCGTTGAATTACGGGAAAACTATTCTACAGCAAGTTCAAGAAGTTACGATTTACAACTGTTTCACATATAGGTCTATTGTCTAAAAACAAGGAACAAGCATGCCAGTCAGCACTAAACCAAAACAAAATACCTGCAACAATTCTTTCTAGATGGTGCAGCGAGAACAAGAAGCTATGAAGCGCGACCAAGCCGTAATGAATGACCAACTTTGCGGTTTGCAGCAGGAGAAGTTGCAGTCTCAGGAAGTCCTTGCGAAAATGGAAGATGAAATACAACACCTACAGCACGACAATCAACTGCTGCTGGACCAAGTCAGTAAGATGAAAGAAAATGAAAAGATGCTCAACAACCAAATGCAAGACCTTGTTAAGGAAAAAGAAAGCAAAGATGATATAATTCACCAGCAAAGTCTCCAGCTGAAGGTAATGGTATGGAGTTAGCATGGATAATAAATTATGTTAGTCTTAAATAAAATTACGGTATTTATCGTAATTTATTTTGCCCTTCCTACGCCACGAGCTATGTTGCAGAGTTAAACAAGAGCAGGGTTGCGAATAATGTCATTTATTATGACGTAAATAGAAAGAACTAAATAAGACTCTGCAAGATGGGCATGAAGAAAAAGCCCACCGGGGTGTACAATGAATAACCCTGAAAGAGGGAACCAAAACAAAAGAACTGCCTGAAGGGCCTAAAGAAAAAGTACAAAAAGTACAGAACATGAACACAAAACTTGAAAATACCTAACAGGTAGTGTATATGAGCAAAAGAAAAAAGTGGAACAGACACCCGGGATAGGGGGTGGGAAAAAATGCAGAGAACGAACGTAGGTCCTGCAGACGACGAGGTAGGTGGCTGAATGAGCTAAACCACGTTGAACTGAACAAAGGGAATATGGGTGACCAATCAGGTGGCGCATAGAAAAATGTATAAATACAAAAGTAGGCCCTTGAGGCTATAAATAGAGATGAGTAATGAAAAATAAACCCTAAGGATTGATATCAAAATAAAGTGACAAATGTCAAAATAATGCCGATAAATGCATTTAACAGGTTAAATTTAATTTATCGTAATCTATTTTGCCCGGGGTACGCCACGAGCTATGTTGCAGAGTAAAACAAGAGGAGGATTGCGAATAATGTCATTCATTATGTCCTAAATAGATAAAACTAAATAAGACTCTGCAACTGAGATGGCATGGAGAAAACGCCATAATGGCAGCATTGGAATGCTGACATCGAGGAAGCGGAACCCGAGTAATAACAAGGTTAGACTATGAGAAAAGATAGGTACTAATAATGGTATAACGGAAAACTTGAATACAAAAGTCTATAACATAAAAAAACTACAATATAAAAAACTAGAATATAACAAACCACTAAGCAAAATGCAACAATGGAAGTAAAGGTAACTAGAACTAATGACTAGAAATTGAAAGCCTGCAACTGCAGACCTTTGGCCGCAGGCTGCAACAACAGCCCTGCGAACGGGAGGAGGCCGGCTGCAACAACAGACCTGACCAAGGGGGCTGAAAGCACAGACCCCGGGGGGCTGAAAAGTAAAGTGAGAGAAATGGGGAGCTGCAACAACAGGCTCACCAGGAGTTCAGGAAGCCTGGGGAAGAGGAAAAAGCAGACATGCGAATGTAGTTTTTAGTGCGTCAGATTTCCAGCGCCCCATGCGCTGAATCACCGGTTCAGGGACGCCACGGCTGGCCGCTGATGGGGCGGCGCCAATGCGAAAGCTATGTGACGTGTAAGACTTGGTGTCGAGTCCTACAAAGGAAACCACTTTAGTTAATATGGAGTTGAAACCGGAATGTGATATTATAAATTATGTTGGTCTTAAATAAGATTACGGCATTTATACAAGAAAGACACACAATCACCAATTTCCCTTCACTCTCAGTAGGCCCACTCTTATTTGGTGTTGGACTATAAGAAGCGAGCATTCAACGTGTCACTTTTTTAGACGGTGGATCAGACATCCGATCTGCCTTCTGGTCGACTGACAGGGCACATGAACGCCGACAAGATCTAAATCCCGTATACGTCACGGTTATATTCATAATTATGGTTGTGTTTCACATTCGATACGCTAATTACTGTTTGTTTTTGCCATACCTTCAATAATAAGGTTCAACTGAAAATTATTAATGAACATGACAAATGTAAAGCTGCATTTCATCCTGTTTATCATGTTAAAACGAGAAGATCGAATTGCAGCAATAATTCATAATCGGACGAACGCGGGAATGTTTTTTTAAACCCAGAGCGCTTCAATTAAGAATTCAACATTGACAACTAAACAGCGGAGAAATGCAGCTTTAACTCTCCTGCGTTGTGTTTCAGAAAACCGAACAATCTTTAGCCAAAGTGGAGTGCCAGCTTCGCCAACAAAAGAGATCTCAACACAAACATCACTTAGTAATAAAGGCCAGACAGACGATGGACCAAATAAATAGCTGTAAGGATACGAAGGAGGCCTATAAGGCCATGGCAACCGGGGTGGTCTATTTCACACTTGTTGCTGAGATCCTTGCCCTCGACTCCAACTAACCCACGGAACGTTTTTTTAACCATTAGACAGTAGCGTACGCCAAATGGGAGGCTTCCACCAAAACAGTGCAACATCTAGCTTTACAGCCATGACAACCATTTAACGTACCTACACGGAACTTGCGCTTAATAGTTTTCTCCCAAATCCATTAATTATTTACAACTGTAGACCCTGTGACAGAAACGTGAGATAGGAATCATATCATCTATCCAAATTTTAGAAGGTATAGTGGACTTGAGCCGATAGTGTCTATCCAAATTTAAGATGGCATAGTGGAATTGATCCGATAGTGTCTATCCAAATTTAAGAAGTTATAGTGGACTTGATACGATAGTGTCAATCCAAATTTAAGAAGGTGTAGTGGACTTGAGCCGATAGTGTCTATCCAAATTTAAGAAGGTGTAGTGGACTTGAGCCGATAATGCCTATCCAAATTTAAGATGGCATAGTGGAATTGATCCGATAGTGTCTATCCAAATTTAAGAAATTATAGTGGACTTGATACGATAGTGTCAATCCAAATTTAAGAAGGTATAGTGGACTTGAGACGATGGTGTCTATCCAAATTTAAGAAGTTATAGTGGAATTGATCCGATAGTGTCTATCCAAATTTAAGAAGGTATAGTGGAATTGATCCGATAGTGTCAATCCAAATTTAAGAAGGTGTAGTGTCTATTCAAATTGTAAATTGATATTATCTTTCAGATGAATCTTTTCAAATGAATAAAGTCTTTCATATAAATTTTATTAAATTAGTGTTTGCAGTTTCAAAAACTGGCATTTTTGTTAAGTTTCAGAAAGAAGAAATTGTTAGTCTGTTANTATAGTGGAATTGATCCGATAGTGTCTATCCAAATTTAAGAAATTATAGTGGACTTGATACGATAGTGTCAATCCAAATTTAAGAAGGTATAGTGGACTTGAGACGATGGTGTCTATCCAAATTTAAGAAGGTATAGTGGAATAGATCCGATAGTGTCTATCCAAATTTAAGAAGTTATAGTGGAATTGATCCGATAGTGTCTATCCAAATTTAAGAAGTTATAGTGGACTTGATACGATAGTGTCTATCCAAATTTAAGAAGGTATAGTGGTCGAATTGATCAGATAGTGTCAATCCAAATTTAAGAAGGTGTAGTGTCTATTCAAATTGTAAATATCTTTCAGATGAATAAAGTCTTTCATATAAATTTTATTAAATTAGTGTTTACAGTTTCAAAAACTGGCACTTTTGTTAAGTTTCAGAAAGAAGAAATTGTTAGTCTGTTAAGTCATGATCAGAGTACAGAATTTTAGAGGAAGAAGAAAATTTGGATGTTACTGTTGTTTGTTTATTTATGGTTGTTTTTACAATAATGTGTTTATTTATTCTAAGTTATTGTTCTATATATAGAAACATGTTGTACGAACATGCTTGTCTATTACAGTTTTGTGAAGAAAAACAAAATAACCGCGTATTAGTCTTTGGTTTCATTTTACGTATGCTATTAATTATGAACTGGTGTAATTTACTTATTCATTATACAGTATTTACCTCATTATACAGTAAACAGTGACCTGAGGATGTAAATCTGTTAATTACATTTAGCCAACTAAATACAAAACGGTAGAGTTTCAGCAAAAGGAGATATTTTCTGAAAGGCAAATTCCATGGTATTTGATTTTGGATTTAATGTCAACCTGTCATTAGTTAGGTCACGTGCTTTTTAGCAAAATGTAGTAAAAACGAAAGGTACTTTCATAACAAAACAACAGGATCACTGAGATGAATAAAGTTCGTACGATATAAATGTTTAAGATGAAATCTCAAAAACACTGTTACGGTTTTCTAAATTACCGTCCGTGAAATTGTTTCGACAAGCTTCAAGTAACTCTTAATGCTGTGATGGTACATTAGAAAATCACAACGAAAAATGGAACTTAGCATAGCTATAAGGTTGGTAAATGTTTATGTATGTTTATGTACGTTTGTATTATAATTGTCTGTTACAATAAATGTTTGAAAAAAACTCTTAATGCTCTCGACGAAAATGTCGGGTTCACGCCCTGATAACGTTTAATCAATAAAATAATGTGTGTCACATTACAACATATGTCCGATAAAAAAGAGTTGACTCGACGTGTGACATGACGTTTAATAGTCAAATATGTTATGTTCACGCTCAATAGGCCCGTCCTGGATTGAACTTTCCTCTTTTGCGGAGGTAGAAAAATGCTTTGCATATGAATGAGCGACTCCAAAATGACAGGCACTACTGAACGATTACTGAGGGAAGAACGATACGATGCGCAGACATCAGTGATTTACCTTTCTACCAGTGGTCGGTGTCAGTATTGCAACTCAAACTTTGCCATGTGCTACAATGACCATCCATTCTCACATAATAACTAAGACACAAGACGGCGACTTCATTGTCATTTGCATATGAGGACAAGTGCTTGACGTATGTGTTGCATTGAGGCTAAAACCTTAGAATGTGAGAGTTACAGGTATTTCATGATGGACCGATAGGGACCAGTTTGCATGTATACCAATTTTCAGAAAGGTATCGTTATTACATTTGGTAGGATCGATGGGCGAAAAATGTTACAGCAAGACAGTTTAAAACAAATCAAAAAATTTCTGTCATTTTCACTTTAGATGCAATTGGTTTCTTCAAATGACGGCGCCTTCTTGTTTTTTCTTAGCACTGGCACGTACCAGGAATTTCCGTAGATAAGCCCATGGGCGTGTATTCGGAAAATGAAACGTTTCAGGCGCTTTAGCAACACCAAATAAACGCCCGGGCGTTTGTTCGGAAATGGGGAAGTGTAAACGGAAAGCCGTAGTTTTGATGAATTGACACTGTTTTACTAAAAATTGCGTTTTTAAATTTTAAGTTAATAAATGCCATAGTTCGCCAACGCCTTGTTCGTTTTTATAAATGATAAATGCTCCACAAAGCTGAGTTTGTGACAAAAAGTTGACGCTGAGTGAGCTGTTAAGAGGAAAAGTTCCAAATAAACGTTTCACTGTCTGGTAAATTGACATCACAGGTTGCAACACCAAATAAACGCCCATGGGTGTTTCCTCGGTTTCCCGGTATCTCGGACCAAGCTTGACGAATGTGTCACATTAGCGTACGTGCAAGTCATCGCAGGTGACGGATGTGTCCAAGTGATTCATCAGAAGCTGTGTGGTGTCACATCCAATTGATTCGTCGTGAGGTGACGCTATAAGGGGGTTTCTCCAATCGGGCATTAGTCCGCGATGTACTGCCCGTTTTCACGCATCCAGGGTTTCCATCGTGCTGCGTTGCGCGACTTCGAGCGACCCCTAATACACTACATGTTTCTTCTAACAGTGTGTCTAGGCCATGGCTACGGTGCTTCAAATCCTGACAAAAGTATCTGCTGAATAAGACGTAACCAAAAACGTCACAGAATGTGAGAGGTTCCTCTTGTCCTATATGGAACGCCTTCCATAGTCCTATGCCAAAACGATTGTTTGAAAGAAGAGTAGAAAGGCCGGAATCCTGATTTTAGTAGAACAAAAGTAGCTATAGGGCAATTGGCTCGCAGAGTCTCAAATCTATGGGCCCACTTCAGGAGGACCATGCTTTTTCGGCTGGTCTCTTCTGATCCGAGTTTTGAAAGTTAACAGGTACAGGTAAGGGCACGACAGGGAATAATGTTGGCGAGAGAGAGTGAACATGGTAGACTTGATTGTTTGCCCTTAGCTGATGCCCGTACGATGTCCTCACTTTATACCGATGTTTTAGGTCATTATGTAGCTAAATTTTTAATGATCGAGTTATTATTTCCCCGATTTTGTTCGCTTCACGTTGAATCACCAACATCAACATTTACATAAATGGCGAGATATCGCGAGGATATCAAGAGATAAAAAAGGCAAGATTCGCCTGAGTGATCTTTCAATGATCGTCACGACCAACCATCTCCCTGGAAAATCTGTCGATCGTCTCTCAATGACCTTCCGTGAGCTCCGCCACGGTCGCAACCAGCGTTCGATTCATTTTAACCTTTTTTCTTTGAAAATATATGTGCAACTCCTACACCATTTCGCAGCGTCTAGTTTGTCAAAAGACCATTACTTTAGATTTAAAACGTATTTCAAGTTCACTTTAAAAATACTACTGACCTTTCACCTTTCACGAATTTCTTAACAAAAATAGACCTTCCAAAACAGAAAAGGTGGGCAAAAGATGACATTCATTTTCCCAAAAAGGTAGAGAAAAATACATTTCTTTTGTTCTGGAATTGCGGTAAAAAGTAAACGAATGGTAGTCATTTCAGTGGTCGTTGCATAAAGTTTAGTTTCGAGCAATCTCTTCAAAGATATGACTTAGTACAGATAGTAGTCTGTTAAGGAAAGTAATCTGTCAACGAAGGTACTGAGCTACTGGGACATAATTAGGATCCAGTCACAATTCCCGAAGAAAAAAACGCTTGCGATAGGCTTGAAAACGGTAGGACACGGCGACTTTTACTTGCGTTGGCGTAGAATCCCCAATGACTAAAAGCGCTCAATAATCTTCGCAACTAGTATTTTCGGCGATCTCGTCTCCAAAGACTAATAAAATGTTTAAAAGACTTGTAAATTATAAGAAAAACAAACATCAGAAACATTATGAAGTTATTGGTGTCGTAACAGGAAGAAACTAATAAGAAGTTGTGTAATTTGTTGAAAATGGATGTAATACATCCGATAGTATTAGATAATGTGCCACATGAGAATTAAATTGCCGTACGGTTTCTCATGGTAGGAAATCGGTTTTAGGGCATTTAAAGGCCTAATTTGATTTTCATTTTAGCCAGCTAAACAGGGCAAAATGGAGCTTTAACTATAAGCTTAGAATTTTTGTGCACCTCTTGGGTTCCGTTTTATGAAACCGGACAAAACTTGAGGTTATGTAGCACCTTAAAGATGTGAAAATTTGACTAAAATGACTTGGAAGCATCGTATCTTAGAAATGACTAATACCATCCATCTGAAACTTTCACATACTGTTTCACATACTACGTTTCACAAACTACGTTTCACATACTATGTTTCACATACTATGCTTTGTGTGCAATTCTTCAAACCGCCATCAAGAATTAATTGTTCTTAAAATGTTCCATGCATGAGAACTTTTATGATAAAAAAATTAAAAATTGTTTGAAACAAAACGAAATGATATTTTAGAAAACTGGTGTAACAGTATTTTTGAGATTTCATCTTGAGCAAATCAAACAAAATTTGATAATGCTATTGACATCATTGCTTTTCTATGGATGTACGTTTTTGCTAAATTTTACTGGATAGTATTAGTTTAGTGCAAAATTGTAAATGAAAGCTTTCATATTAAATAAATGTCTTTTATCATGGCAACAGTCATTATACAAGTACACGTCCATAACAACATAGAAATACACATGTCCAAAATCATATCTGTATTAATATTTTAAATTACTTTATCTCTATTTACACCCAATATCACAGTTTTTCAATCAGCAGCATTCAGAAATATGTTACAACCACTTATTGGTGATTTACATGAAGGTTGACTGAGGTTGTATCAACCACAGTACAGATTGTCACGAAATTGGTTAGAATACAGTATAGGTTAAAGAGTGACGAACTAATTACCTTACCAACAAAAATTAAATATGTTAAGAACTAGCCAGATTTCACCTTGGTTGGGCAATATATCATATCTCTACACAGGTTGACCCAAACTGAGTGCCTACAAGAAAGTTGATAACATTTTGCAATACTTTGAAGGAACATCGACAAGAATGCTGCACTAATTTTCACTTGGGTACTACGCGATCACTATTCCTTATCAATGAGAATTCTACAGTTCTAATGAATCCATGATTGATCAACTAAAAATTCTGAATGATTACAATTACCTCAGAATAAAGTGGTGGTCATAATTTTAGTTTGCGGACGGGCATATGCCATGGCAAGCATTTAGAAGCCATCTGTGTCACTAAAAAGCTGGTGTAGAAACATTAGGATCCAATAGAAGTTATGCCAGTTTCTGCTTATAGGAATGTGATCAAATTATTCTCATTCATGCATTAGTCCTCAGTGAATGTACCCCAATTTATTGTATTATATGACTTGGGGTCTGACGTGACCTGTCAAGTTAACAGTCTTTCACGCAAATGAGCACCCCTTCCACTGTCACCAATGGGAATCATTGTTCTTCATCATTATTTGTCAGATCCAGGTTACTGGGATGAGATGACATGTTTGTTGTGTCCTTCACTACTGGCTGAGGGGTGTACACGTTCTCTGGGGGAGGAGACTGTCGCAGAGATGAGCCAGGAGGGCTGCGCGGAGGTAGCGGAAGATCTGAAAAAGTGTGACATATGGTCGGTGTAACAGCAGTTGGTAGTACAGGAAGTAAACAGCATTAGAAAATTACATTTTAAGAAAGCAATTTCAAATTTTAAATGCATAAACAGTATCTACTACTTCAACAGTCAGAAAACAATCAAATCATCAATATGCATCAACTTCAATGAGCACTATACCTATTTAGGATAGATGTAGATTTAGAAACCAAGGGCAAAACAATGCAGCTATCACTCCGCAACGTATCGCTTGTGTGAGCAAATACAAAATGTGAAGATACTTAAGCATTAACCCACCGTAACTATACATTAAATTCTGTTTACATGTGAGTGATTAGTGTCGCTGGTGCTTGTTATGGAATCAAACAGTAAAACTCGCAATATGTAGCATTGAGTCAGACCGAGAGAGTAAGGCAACATTCCACTTAACTGAAGAGCAAAGTGTAATAACTTGAGCAAATGCATTAAGGAACTGTGTCAGAGTAAAGTGAAAATCTGACTTACGCATGTCTGACGTATGCATGTGTGACTTACGCGTGTCTGACTTATGAGGGTTTTGCGTATTTTTGTACCATTTTTGGCATTTATCCTTTACTAATTCATAATTAAAAATAAAACATGAGTCATCCATATTGATGTAACCGATTTGATACTTTTCAACATACATTACTGTCAGTGACAACAACAGGCTATGTCTAGTAAGGATGATTTAATTAAGTATAAAAGAGGCGCATGCTCAAGTGTCGTGTGACGTGTTTTAGATTTTATTTTTATATTGCATATCTTTGAAATATAGTTTGAGACTTCTATTTTTTACCTTGGTCATGAATTACTAAAAATAACAATGTCATCCATTCTGACATGCCCGCTAAAATTCAACTCTTATTGCATCAGAGAGTGTACATGTACTAGGCAGATGGAAGAGTAGACGGCAAGACAAAGGGAATATACTGTCACACTTTGTATGTTTGTTTCAGTATGTGTAATAACTTACCCAGTTCAGTATTACTCCGCAGTGGTGTACTCTGAGGTCTGTGATTGGTTGGGGTGATAGGAGGTAAGGGAGGCGTACCACTGAATGTTTTTGCAGCCTCTTCATCAAACGACCTGCCCCTAAGGTGATGTCTGTCAGCACTGGGAGGGTGGGGTATGTGTAGAGGTGTCGTCGTTCGCTGCTTTGTGTCCATATCTGCGAATAAACAGAAACAACATTTTTCATACAGTTAGGAGCCAAGTACTAAATAGACAATATTGTTACAAGAATATATACTAAATATACAGCTTTGCGCCGATGTGGGTAAAAAATGGCCACATAAAATGTGACACAAAATTAGTGTCATTAAAAATTACACTGTTCCTTGAGCAAATTAAATTATTTAGCAGTGTTGGAAAATTGGTGTTCTAAAGTTATTCTGCTGCTTAAGTTGCGGAGTGATCTTTTGCGTTAGCTTTAGGCACAATGAAAAATTGCGTCACATTATAGGCCATTTTCCATTTTCGCTGATTCTTCAATCAATTGTTCTTCTTTCACAAGATTACGAACATGTCACAACAAATTATCAGAACTGACTTCATTTACTTACAAGTCTTTAGTATTTTAATAACAGCAAACCGAATGTCAGAACAAATTTTGGTGCTGCAAAGCTATCATCATCTCCTGAGAGATGTAGCAACAGGCGGAGAATTATGCAAGAAAATGACTTTGGTTAGACTGTTTTTCAACAGGCAAGGTGAGTGTCGGATAACTCCTAAATTTTGCATGCACCCCTGCCAATAGTTAGGTCTACATAATACTGATATAAGGTTCATGACGAGGTGACGAGCAGAACTACCTGGGCTGAGTGAAATTTCGGGGTTTGTCAGAGCTCAACACACAGTGGTACCTAGCTGTATTTTGAGGATAGTCTTCACACAGCTAGCTAGATGGCTAACAACTTGAAGCAAGTTGCTTTATTTTGGATACCATTAAACAAAACTTGAATGAAGCTACTTAAACAGAAAGTTCAATCCTTTCTCTCATGCAAATACACTATACACAGTAAATTTCTACTAGTTGACTTAACCAGGTTGTTGGAGACTTGAAATTTTTAAAACTGCAGTGGTTTATAAAATTTTCACACACAGATGCAAATGATGGCAATGCATTCAAAGATCTTAGTGAAACAGAAGTTATTCTAAATCCATGAATATTAATTTAGAGATCTGCAAGGGCTCCAGAATTTGGGTGACAACTTTAACTAATCAGAAATACATGTTTGCATCAATGAATACTCACGAACCAATGGCATTATAGTTAGGCCTATACCTATGAAAATTCAGTGATCCAACAATGAATTTAAAGTTGTTTATCATGTGTGTAAGAATATTCAAGGATTGAGGCAAGTGAACCAAAACTTATTGTTTATGTCTATATTCATGATTCAGACATACCAGAGGTTGGTCTATCATAGTTCTTGTTGGGTATCCTGTTTACAGATGGCCGGTTCACAGTCATGTATGATCTCAAGTTGGTGTTAGCAGCATTGACCAGACGATCATCACAAAGACTGGCAGATGTCTTTGCCCTAACATTACAAATAACGCAATAAAATTCAACTATAAAATTGTCTGATGAGGATTAAAGAAAGATACATATAACGCAAAACCAGTAAACCAACAGGCCTGCTACTTTACAAGACACAGTTACAACGTCAAGACTGTTATCAACATATTTTTATCACAACCTAAATTGATTTCTAAAATAGCACTTATAAGCCCAGCTCCAACTACATTTTTTATTTAGACCGCTCACTGCTATGAAACTTGGTCTCAGACTGCTCCTTAGTCGAAATAAATCTGATTTCTGGGCTTAGAAACAAATCTCTGCACATTGTTTCTTTAATATCCGACATACAAGTTGACTTATCACAGATTGTATAAACTGTCAATTCTTTACAAGACCAAGTATCACTTCTCATCTGAGAATGAAACAGTTTGATAGCAGTAAGTGACTTGAATGAAAAATTAATTTTTTTCAATAGAAAAAAGTTTTGTATGATTCTAGACGCCATGTCAGTTTCAGCAAATGTGCTTTTCAACACACAACTTTACGGTAAAAAATACAACTGACTGTCTTATTGACATATGATTTTCAAAGCGGCACTGAAAATGGATTACTCACGTGATATTGTTCTGACCAATCATCATTCTGTTAACATCCAGGTCCAGAATACGAGGGGTATTCAGCAGCTGACTTTGTAAAAACAAGTTGTCTCCACGTAATGGCTTTGTCAATGATGCATTCATCTAAAATTAAATTATGCAAAAAATATTGTAACGTGCCATGAAAACATTGTACATATCTGGCCAAAGTCATAGATGACAGGCAGATTCAGTGAGGTTCAGTGGGGTTCAGTAAGGCTCAGTGAGGTTCAGTGAGGTTCAACGAGGTTCAGTGAGGTTGTTTACAAATTAAGGGTGGTCATTAGCTTCATTAAAAGCTGCATTCAATTTAACAATTATTGTTCCCGACACAAACTGCAGGTATCTATGTCAATCATTTGTTTTCAACCAGGTTTTTGCAACAACCAGGTGTTAATTATAGAAACAAAGTCCTGCTCAATAGTTTTCAACTGCACTTCAATTTAAAAAGAGTTGATTTGTCAAAAGGCAATTCAGTGATTGAACAAAATCAATTAGTAACTGATGCATATAACAGGAGATACGGACATCACAAGGTCAATGTTTCAGGCCCAACATGCAGACCAATTATTTCTTGTAAGTTGTTGTGTGTTGTACAATGTATTGTATCATGTATTGTATAAAGTAATCAGGATTGTAGTTTATTTTTATTGCGACCCTTAGTTAGCACTTATTTAAACTCAAATTGTTTGAGGCAACTTCATTTGATTTCAATTATATAGGAAATCATTATCGGGCCATTTCTCTTCAGGTTCTTGCCTTTTGAACAGTTTGAACATTTTTTCTTCGCGTGGGCCAATTAGAGAGTCTCAGACTTACAGAGATATTGACCACCAACAATGTTACCAACAATGTTACTAACAATGTTACAAACAATGTTACCAACAATGTTACCAACAATGTTACCAACAATGTTACCAACAATGTTACCAACAATGTCACCAAAAGAGACTATAGTAACAGATATCTGCTTGAAGATAAAGCAAAAATCTGAGAAAAGCTTCTCTGCATTTAGACCATAAAAGTAATATTATACAGTTCAAACAAAAAGCTGTCCACAGTTTGGGGTCTTTTGGTCATAAGTGCATAAGTGCCATCTTAAAGCATGAACTTAAAATTTTCAGTTACTAAGGATTTAGAAAATATTCCTTCATCCAATACTTGACAATGAATAGTTAAAAACTCATTGAAAGAATGTCACAGAGGTTCACACAACAAGTTCATTCCAACAAGTTCATTCCAACAAGTTCATTCCAACAAGTTCATTCCAACAAGTGCATTACAACAAGTTCATTCCAACAAGTTCATTCCAACAAGTTCATTCCATGGAAATAAAAGACTATAAAGTCTCTCCTAAAACTTACATTCCACACGGGAGGCCTTTGGTTGCCAACCCAATTGACAGATGTGCCTGTAATTTCAGGGTCTCCCTTTGTCTGTGACGGGACAAATTCAAAGTCATCATATACAGGTCGTTGTGTCTACAACAGAAAGTCCTAATTAATAATGAAGGCACGATAAAAAGACAACTTTAGTCCATTAATGTCACAGACTGTTAAATATAAATCCAAATTTGAATGATATTTGAGCCAAAGTTACATATCTTGAATGTATTCATAGTGACTTTATTTGAACGTTATAGATCACATAATCACAAAATGTTGCTCAGTCACGACAAAAAGTCCAATTGTTTGTTCAGCCTAAATAAAGTGAGAATACAGTTTAAACATTTAGCAACTAAATCCCTTAAAATTCAAAGACAATGTGTTTCTAATGCAGGGATCATTTTATAAAAACACGAGTATGGGTTACTTTACTCACATGGCCTTAAGTCTATGGGCCAATTTGGACGACCTACGGGCCATGTTAGAGTGTTGTCCTTTCTTGTTTCTTATAGTGTTAGGCCTCTTGGCCCTTGCTGTGCAATCACAGCACGTCCCTACTAATGATAGAAAAAATTACCTGAGTAAAGGCACGTGAGTTATTCATGGCCGGTGTGGGAACTGGTGCCCCCTGGTCTCCTATGCGAGCAATATTTGCAGCCTTCTGGAACTTACGTGGACTAAGTCGGCCAATGTACTTGTCCATGTGAACTCTGAAACATAAAACAAAAAATAAATGCTTTTTACCTATTACCAATAAAGAAGCATACTATCGGCACCACTGTCCCTCTATATGAGAATGTGGGCGTGTCCATCACCTGCGACCTAATCTCTGTCCTTGAAACACAACATGGATTTGACCAGGGCCTGGGGTCTACTTTCTGTTCTCAAAAGTCATCTCGAAAATTGACCAATAACAGAGCACTTTTTCAGTAAACTAATATTAAATAAACTTGTACATAGACCAGAAAAATTAACACTTAGCAATCAATACTAAAACCAGAAATATGCATTACTCGTGTCCTTAAGTATTTGTACTGCACCTTCCTAATACCCCCCCCCCATACGAGAAAATGGTCATGACAAGAAAAATGCTGGAATTCTTATCTAAGCCATCTCTACTCCACCACCTACATCCCCCGGTCTCAACTAGTAATACATGCCTGACTCCTGCTTTAAATCATCAATTTTGCACCAACCTACCTCCCCCTATATGAGAACATGGGTTTGACCAGGAATATGCCCGACTCCTGCTCTAAACTGTCCAATGTTTCCATCAACTGGTGTGCCAGTCTCAGTCTCTGTTCACCCATACCGTCCATTTCTTCTGCCCAACGCCGTGCTCTCTGTAACAAACCAACAATCAACTATGGTCTCATCTGCCTAGTTATATTCATCATTCTTTGATTGTTGGTAGTTAGAATTTCAAACTTAACAGGCAAAGATAATATTGGTCAAGCTTCAACAAACAGCACAACCAACTAAAGCAAAACAGTAAATCATATCAAGAGAAGTTAAACATACCGCGTTCTGTAGAGCCTCCATTTGGTCCAAAGTAAGGAAAACATCCTCATTCAAACTCTTGCTATTTCGAACATTTTCTGCAACAGTGGAAACAAAATGCAGTTCAAACTTTGTTTTCCTTTAAATCTCTGGCCATAAAATAACTGCCTGTAGAATTTCAGGTCTCAAACAGAAACAAACTGATTTAAATAGCCCTACCTCATGCTTTGACAATATGTCTAATGAACAGTCAATACAAAGTCCTATTAGCAAGGTAAATCTTAACTCACATACAACTATGACATACAGAATCAATAGGAATCAATACATGTCCCATAGGCAGACTGGTCCAGCCAGTTACCTCTAGTGGAAATAATCAATATAAACATTGCGGAACACATTGGCAGATGTGTGTTAGTTATCGACAATGGATGGTGACCTCAAGATAAATTAGCAGATACAAACATCAATGGCTTTGCTCTTTTTTGAAGTTTTGCTTGAAATCTGATGTATTCCTTTTTGTTAGCTAGAGATGTTCTCCTACTAACTATGAACTTAATGCATGCATTGATTATAATACAAAACCAATAATGATATATGTTTTGTTTTGTATGAAATGTGAATCGTTCATTCTGCTTTAAACGGTGCTTCCAAGCTAAGAACAGTCAATGTTGAATATAATCCTGTCACCTGAATTAAGTGATATCACAAGATTTAAACATTGACAATACAATTGTTCAGGTTCTGTTATTTCCTACCTGGTTTTAAGCAATGTGGTCAAAATTTATAGACTAGTTTCATTTCTTTTCTGAACCCACATCACATTCAAGTGACCAGACTACAGCATGCAGGCCACACTAGTTTCAACATACCTTCAATCTTTTTCATCTGACAATGATGGACGTACTTCTTCACCAGTTGTTGAAAGCGCTTTGCTGGAAGACTGACATACTGTTCCATGGTCTCCACAGCTTCCTACAAGGGAATTAACCAGGGTAAACTTAAATGGAAGGAGAAATATCTCAACTTCAGAGGATAGTTCATGAATATTTAATTACCAGATTTCTGAGCACTAAAACTTAGTTGATAATTTTCAAATCATAGAACCGCATACAAAACATTGTTTACAACTTGGGGCATTTATTGGGATTGCAATGTTTAAAAATAACAAAACTCATCAGTGTACAGGTATTAATGATGTTGTTGGAAACACTTACCCCTGAGAACAAAATGAAATTGGGCTAACTTAAATTCATCAACAACAAACGCCCAGCATTGTTCATAATTTCAATTTAACAATACTTACTTTTATTGTCTGAAATCTTTTACAAAAAAGCTGAAACTCCCACTGACGTACGGCAATAGTAACATTATAGAAAGGACATTGCACAAAATTAAAAATGCTTGCTACCCAGCATTGCTTTGCCTAAGTTTCCAATCTAAGTAGACCTTGTAATTTTAAGCTTCAAATGGGCATACCTTGTATTTATCAGGTTCAAGCCGGTCATCAAGAACTGCCTTCTTCAGAGCCTTAGCATTCCTGTCTGAGTCAAGTCGTGTGAACATGACACTGGCATCAGCAGGCTGTAAATGTAACAAACAGACCATAGTTAGCAGGCTGAAAGACATAACTTTTCATTGAACACTCAACGTTTAAGTTTAAACTCATCTTGACACGCAAGAAATTTAATGATGGCAAGTCAGAATAAAGAGGACTTATCTATTAGAAAAGACTACAGCCTTTATTTTTCCACCAGTCTTCCTGCCCCTCACCCCTAGACTAGTTCCCATTCTAGACCTGATCAAGAAAAATCCAGTCTGACTCGTAATTCTTTGTAAAAGGTGAGGTCATGTAGATAAGAAGAAAAGGGGTCCTCTTAACACGGGTATAGACTGGTCAACTCAACTATTAATTTTATTTTTGATGTTGCTCAATCACAACAGAACACCGATGAGGTAACACTACACAATTGTTTGTGTGCTACACTGATGCATACTTTGTTGCGATTGTCCTACGGGTTGTACATTGTTTTCGTATTATACCGCTGATGGGATATATGTCACTATGTAGTACTTCATATTAACATATAACAAACAAATTAATATGTTTAAATTAATTTTTATAGCTTCATTTTCAATCAATGTAGAAGTGAACAATAACAGGTAAACCAAATCAATCAGTGAGTTTCCAAATATGGAAGTCAATGCAGTCAGAGAGCTGACTGTTCTAGTTTACATGAAGCCAAATACATCCTCCTGTAGGTGAAGAAAGAGACTACTCCCCACATGCCTACTGCACTCATTACGGCACCATGAGGAACCCTTTCCAGCTGAAAATTGACCGTCGGACGGCCTTCGTCCGACGGTTGGAGTTTGCTAATGCGATCACAATAGCCCATTGAATTCAGTCCAGCTGCCTGGGCTGCTTGGTCACGTACGTAATCCTTTAATGACACCTCATTATGCCATAAAACTACGTGCCTGTCGACTATTGGCAAAAAAAGAAAGTTTATTTTAAAAATCTACCTGCCTAACCGAAATCCTCGCAAAAATCTAAGCATTTTAGAACTTTGAATTTTCTTTCTAGGCCAGAAAATAAAGTTTTTATTAATATAAAAATTTACCACCTTGTGTACGAGCAGAGCGCAAGAATTTACAAAGGGTATATTGTGATTCGCCGCCATGAGGCAGCTTATAATTTCCTACCAAAAGGCCAAAATGTACCACAATCAATTTGTTTTAATAAAA